>SRPQ01000358.1:0-23093 GCA_018360075.1 Claviceps cyperi
CCGGCTTTCGCAGACGTCGCTGTGTGAAATCCATCTGGGGAGCTGACGATGGACTCAGACACGGATGCTCCCAGAACATCACCGTAGGTGGATGGCAGTGGAGTTCGCGAGCTTCCAACACCACCCGTGCTTCCGGAGGATTCAGGTCCGGCTTTCGTCCGGACCTCGACTGTAGTAGCTATGCGGAATCCATCCGAGGGGCTGGCAATCGACTCAGACACGGATGCTCCAGGAACATCACCGTAGGTGGATGGCAATGGAGTTTGCGAGCTTCCAGCACGGTTCGTGCTTCCGGAGGATTCAGGTCCGGCTTTCGTCCGGACCTCGACCGTAGTAGCTATGCGGAATCCATCCGAGGGGCTGACAATGGACTCAGATACGGATGCTCCAGGAACTTGACTGTAGGTGGATGGCAATGGAGTTCGCGAGCTTCCAATACCACCCGTGCTTCCGAAGGATTCAGGTCCGGCTTTCGTCCGGACCTCGACTGTAGTAGCTATGCGGAATCCATCCGAGGGGCTGGCAATGGACTCAGACACGGATGATCCAGGAACATCACCGTAGGTGGATGGCAATGGAGTTTGCGAGCTTCCGGGGGATTGAGATCCGGCTTTCGTCCGGACTTCGACGGTAGTATCTCTGCGGGATCCATCTGAGGGGCTGACGACGGAAACGCCCGACTCGGATACGGATGCTCCAGGAACTTGACCGGTGTCACCATGGCTCTCGGTCGTTGCGGACGGAAATGGAGTTTGCGAGCTTTGAGACTCGGCCGTATCAATGTTGATCCGCGAGGATGGGGAAGGCTGAGAGGTAAATTTGTCCTGAAAAGGCTTGTCAAGACTACTTGACTCGGACCTGGGTGGGCCGCTGGCACTGTTGCTTGCGAATTTATATTCGTCTCCCGTCTTGCTGTCGCCCCGAATCGACCCCGGTTCAGAGCTCTCCGGCACACTGTGAGGTGTTGGACTCGTGGTGAAGCTCGCGGGAAAAATACTTTCCGTGCTTGATACCGGGCCGCTTGTAATTGGCCCGGACGAGCCGGGACTTTCACTGGTGGTTCCAATTGCAGGCGTCTCTACCTTCGAGGTTCTCTGGCCACAGTTCAAACTACATAGGTCACGGTTCCAATTAGTGCGAAAGTTCAAGCCTGGGTCTCTTTGATCTCTTTCTTATATCTACGTACCGGGAATGAGTCTGTACCTCCTCATATGTGAGGGTAACCACAGTTTTGAACAGACCTGTACGAGTAACGGTGAGGGTTTTCCCATGGCAAATAACAATCTTCGTAGGTCTGGGACAGTGCGTTCTAATGGAGATAGGCAATTCTGTCAAGATCCGGATGGGCTGAATGTTCATCGTAGCCACCGGCGCGACTGCCATTGCATCATCAGCCATGGGCTTCGCCTGCGCGAACTCATAATTCAAGGCAAGGAAGGCCGACACCCAAAAGGATGACGGTGCCATCATCGTCTTTTCTCCGCCGCTGAAACGGCCAGAAGAGTGTGGTTGAAGCTACGAATTAGGACGCTCAAGGTAAAAACTGCCACAATGAGAATCAGAAAAGGAGAATTTTGAAAAGCAAAGAAGATAGGAATCAAAAAGTACACACGCCGTATCGTCGGGACAATTAGCGGAATACGTATGTCGAGCGGAGCGCGCGATCCTTTTTTGGGTGTGTCATTGTTATTATTTATGTTGATTGCCTGATCATGGGGGGCACTACACGGAAAGCAGACAAAAAGCATCGTCTTCTTGTTGACAACTGACAACACCATCTAATCTACTTGAGGCCTATCTGCGTACGCTTTTGGGAACAATAACTTCAGCTTGGTTGAAAAACAACACCATTCCTTGGAGAAGGTGAAACAAGGCAAGAATTTGTCCGAGTCGACCTGATGACTGAAAACGGACGGCGTCACGACTCTGAATTATGATGTTGGGCAGAATCATGCCTTCTCGCGGCTCGCAAGCAGGTTGCCCGTTAGCGTGTACATCGTGCGAAGTAAGGTACATAATCAGCATTCCACCACCCGTCTCACATGGCCAAGATTGAAACTTCTCGATATGTATGATGGGACTTTTCTGTCCGGGCAGATGCCAACCTGAGATTGAAATGGGTTTTCACGATTCACGATTGTGCTTGATACTGGCTTGATGTTTGCAATGGTCTTATGTGATTCACCGATCCCAGTGCCCCGGAACGATTTCCGGGAAAAAAAAAAAAACTCTGCTGGCTGGGCAGCCACATTCTGATTCCTGTTTTCAGACAAATAGGTTGCTGAGTGATGATGTGAGGATGCTTTTGGAACCTTTGTGGGCCTACGCTTGCGGCTTCCCTTTCGTTTTCTGCTTCCTCTTGGGTATGGGTTCCCTTGGTGAGCGAAAACAGTGTTTCTTGCACCCTCCCACGCAATGTCTGAGAATGATGACGCACTCAAAGTTCTGCGCTCGAGAAAAAACATGTCTTGGAAAATCCGGGTTAGTTAGAAGCCAATGAATTGAATGGCATTTTTGTTGCCTTTTCTCATTGTTCGTTCTGTTCACTTACACTCTAACCACTCGGAGCCCATTCCTCCCGTTTAGGGTGCTCGTGATGATCCATCTTGCGCGGCATCTCAGCTCAGTACTAGAAGGCATCATTTCCGTCTTACAGCCTGCGTATCTCGCAGGTTCATTTTTCCCTGAGGAAGAGGTTAAGAGTTCCTCTTATACCATTGTTCTTTTTACTTTCTTTTGAACACAGTCTTCTTTCTCGCCATCTCGTCTTGACGTCGATTTTCGCAATGCGTCACAAAATGCTTTTGTTGGCTGTCTTGCCACTTCTCACCAATTTTGGCGCCGATGCCGCTCATCATGATCGTGATTGCCATGCCGCATCAACGACTACCCAGTACCTTCCCGAATTTACGTCCAGAGTCATGGGACGCGGAATGAGATGGGATCACAGCTGGGGCTATAGATGCCCCCGACCTAGGCCTGCTGGAGGGCACGGGTACGGAGGATACGGGAACGGGTACGGAGGATATGGGAAAGGGTATGGAGGGTATGGAGGGTATGGAGGGTATGGAGGGTATGGAGGGTATGGAGGGTATGGGAACGGGTACGGGGGATACGGGTATGGACATCATCACCGCGGAGGCAACAGCGGCTATGGCGGCGTTCTCATTGCCAATGGTGGCAATGGTGGCAATGGAGGCAATGGAGGCAATGGAGGCAATGGAGGCAATGGAGGCAATGGAGGCAATGGAGGCAATGGAGGCAATGGAGGCACTGAAGGCGGCGATGGTGGTGATGGCAGTGTGCTTTCGGACAACGCCGGCGACGGCGGTGATGCGGGTGAGCAGGGAATCACCGGCGACGGAGGTAACGGAGGTTTCCTCGAGGCAAATGGAGGTGATGGATTCGATGGAGGCAAGGGTGGTAACGGTGGTAACCTGGAGGCGCATGGAGGCGACGTTCGCCGCAACATCGCTATCGAATCTGAGTTCCCGGGTGAAAGCGATCATGGCTACAGGATGCCTCCTGTTTACACAGACAGCCAGAAACCCGGATTACTTCCCATTCCTACGGATTTCGTGAGCCAACCTTCCCCCGCTTCGACTGGTGTTGACGAAACTGGAGCACTTCCAACTTCCCCCAATACTGTGGGCAAAGAGATATTTTCCACTTCCGCGAGCATCGAGGATACCGGAGCTTCCACTTCTACCAGTGCTGCTGTTGGCGAAGAAGTCCCCTCCACTTCCACCGGCGTTTCGGAAACGTCAATTGTAGATACCGAAGACAAAGACGACGCCGATGACGACGACGGGTTTCCGTCCGGTGATAGATCGACTGCTGCACGAATCGGATTTCCCGAAGGCCTTCCCAATGACTTCGATATTGACCTGGCCGCCCGCTCTAACAATAACAGCACCGAGCAAGGCACCGTCAGCGGCGGCTTTTCCATGAGGCCCAGCCTCGTCCTCACATCCGGCCTGGCGGTAGCGGTCGCGGGAATCCTCGCGCAATGATTCTAATTTGTTGCACGGACGAATCTTCAATCCGCGACGACATCCTTCAAAAAATATATCAAGTGAGGAAAGGTAGTATTAGACACAACTGTTTTTGGCCGTTGAATTTTCGATGTACATAATCTTACACAGCTACTTGGAAACATGATTCTGTCGATACACTCTTTACTTTTAGAGATGTTAACATGAGATTCTGACAGGTTCCATCACTGTACTGTACCGTCATTTCATGCATGTATGTAGATGGAGAACCAAACAGGCGTAACGAAACCAGCGATTCTCGCCTCCCGAGTCCCGTTCCGATGACATAAAAGTGCGTCCCACAAAGCGCACTCCTCCAGGCCAGCCTGTGCCATTCCTGGCGTTCCTGGGCAACCTTAATGACAGCCACGGATTTTCGCGTCCGGACTTTGGATTCAGTTCCGAGCTGGGACTGGAATGGCGCTCTCCGCATTCCAGCTCTCGGTTGTGGCGCCATCAGATACTGCGTTGAGCTTCGGCCAACAGACAGTTTTTTGAATTTTCACCGTCCCGCCACGTCCCACCGTTATGTTATGTACCTTACATGAACTTGAATGGTGGGTGCCCTTGTACCTACCTCCTATAGTGAAGTGAAGGGAGGTCATTAGGTACCTAGGTAAGTAGTAGGTGAATTGAGACGGCAGAAAATGATGGCAATTCTTACTTGTGCATGTAAATGTTCTCTCCACTACTACATCACGAGTGGAGGATGAGGGTGTTGTCTCACTTGCTGCATACCTAGGTATGCAGTTCTATATTGCCCATGTACGGAGTATGTACGCCGATGCGAAAGAATCAGGGCCTAGACATCTGCACCAAGGGCAAGATCCGCAGAGTCCAGACAAGTCGCTCGTTAGGTATGTACATAGCAGGCAATCGTCCTTGGCATTCTCGTCGTATTCCTGCAGCCTGCGTCTACATGATGAAGTGCAGCATCTAAGTAGTAGCAGTATCTGGGCGTCTGATCCCCCACATCAACATGCGGACGCCTGCCGGTTCTGACGCCGGCGTTCTGAATCCATTGAGTGAACTGGGCGGTATGCAGTGATGTTACGCGCACGGATGAAACCTTTCCAATGGATCGACGAGCTGCCGGAACCCCTGCCCGCATGAAGCTATCTCCAGGCCGCTTGGACGGGTATTGACTGTTGACATTGAAAGATCTGAAAAAAATCTCACCCGCCTCAATTTCCTTGTTCTCTCTCTTTCTTTCTCTCATTGAGATCCCTGGGGGCCTGGTCCTACTCCGTAGTCAGATTCTTCCGTGTTCGTTTTACAGTGTGTGTTCTGTGCCGAGAAAGCGACAAGTTTTGCCGTCCTCCTCGCGCAAAACATGATGCTCCCCAATCACCGCATATGCCTCCAGTACGGCCTTCTACTCTCCTCCGCCTTTACAGCACTCGCCACCCGCGAAGACGACACACCCCGTCCCAGGCTTGGTGCCGTCGCTTCTGAGAACAGCGTCTGCAGTAGAATCGGCACGCGCCTTTTGGAAGATGGCGGAAACGCTGTCGACGCCCTAGTCGGCACCACGTTCTGCGTCGGCACCGTGGCGATGTACCATTCTGGCATCGGTGGCGGCGGCTTCCTCCTACTCAGAAGACCTAATGGATCCTACGAGTCTGTAGACTTTCGCGAGTCGGCGCCGGCTGCAGCGTTTGAGGACATGTTCAAACAAAATGTCAACGCCAGTTTATTCGGTGGTTTGGCCAGGTAAGACAGAGCTTGGGGTATCTTACGGGACTTCATGTCTTTTTCTTCTGATAGCATTCATATCAGATGTGATGGTCTAGTTTGACTGACAAGATACTTTTCTCGTTCTCTTTTCCGCTTTGTTTGTGATTCTCCGTCAATTTCAGCGCAGTGCCAGGCGAGCTTCGAGCCACAGAGTACATTCATAAAAGATACGGAAAGCTCGAATGGGCTGATGTCATCGCGCCATCCATAAAACTCGCACGATCGGGGTTCGTGGTGCATGAAGATTTAGTAAGGTATGATTGCTTGGCTGCTTTGATTCAAAAAAGGGAGAACAGCCCTCTTCGACCCCTTTCCCTCATCCCCCTTCGAAGCCCTCGGGCCTCGGCGTTTACTTTTGTCTCATCATACCTCATCATCATGACTGTGTCTGTGAACTTTATCGCCCTCGTGCTACTATTCTGACATGATCCAACATTTGGTCGCACGGTGCACCTATGTAGATACATGGACTCGGTCTCACCAAATGAGTTCCTCACGGAAGATCCGACATGGGCCGTAGATTTTGCGCCACGAGGTCGCCGTGTGAGACTGGGGGAGACCATGACACGCAAGCGGTATGCAAACACTCTGGAAGCCATTGCAGAAGAAGGCGCGGATGCTTTCTACACTGGTGCCATTGCCAGAGCGACGATTGCAGCGCTCAACAGTGCCAATGGCACCATGACAGTAGAGGACCTCGGTAATTACACTCTCACTCATCAGCGACCCGTGGATATCCAGTATCGCGGTCACAAGCTGACGAGCACGAATGCTCCATCCAGTGGCATCGTGGCGCTCAGTGCGCTAAACACGCTGGGCGGATACGAAGATTTCCAGGAGCCGAGTTACTCCAACTCATCTACGCACTTGATGGTGGAAGCCATAAAATGGGCCTATGGGCAGCGGACGCAACTGGGCGATCCCGCATTCGGTCCTGGCATGATGTCCTACATCGAGAGCATGATATCCGCTGAGACGGGTGCGGAAATTCGCTCCAAAATCTCGTCCGAAACAACCTTTGATCTGTCTTATTACGATCCCATGGGCCTGGAATCCATTGAAACCCCCGGCACATCCCACATCGTCACCGCCGACGCATCAGGGCTCACTGTCTCCATGACCACGACTGTGAACACGTTGTTTGGGTCCCATCTCATGGTTCCGGAAACCGGTGTCATCATGAACAACGAGATGAATGATTTTAGTATCCCTGGCGAATCCAAGCTGTTCGGGTACCTTCCCAACGCAGCCAACTTTGTCAGGCCCGGGAAGCGGCCTTTGTCGGCTATTTCTCCCATCATTGCCGAGACACCCGATGGCAAGCTCTTCTTCTCCATTGGCTCGGCCGGGTCTTCTCGCATCACCACAGCGAACATCCAGAACGCGATTCACCTCATTGACGGCAATATGACGACCGCAGAGGCGCTGAGGAAACCCAGGCTACACGATCAATTGGTGCCGAGGAGAGTGACTTTCGAGTACACTTATGACAATGGCACGGTTGCGTACCTCAAGTCGTTGCATCATAATGTTATCTGGGTGGCGCCGGGTGAGAGCACAGCTCAGGGTTTGCGTCGATTGTTGGATGGGACGTTTGAGGCTGCTGGGGAGCCGAGACAGAGAAATTCCGGTGGTTTTGCGGTCTGATCAGTCCTTTCAAGAGCGTCGACTCCTACTCCTGTTCACATGCATACTCTTTGTTGCATATGTACTAAGCCTTCAAATTGCGCCCACTTGTACATTTCCCTGTACTGCTCCCTGAGTCCCTCATTTTTCTGCAATCCAATTCTCACGAGAAGGGCCTTGTGGCCAGTCGGCAGTGGATGCTCAATGCTTGAGTTGGGAAGGCAACTACAGTGAGAAAGAGATGATCATGACCCTCTGGCGACCTTGTTATATATAGTAGGTACATAGTACATATACTTGAAATACAACGTCCACTGACATGTAGACTGCGCCGTTCTTTTGTGCAATACATGTGTTTGTCACTCGGCCTGCTACCCTGCATGGTCGAGTGACGAGAGCTCGACATTGGGCAATATCTAAATCTCACCACCCGCTCCAACTGCTCTATAGACGACAATTAGCAAGAATGATCACTGGTGGAGCGATTGCAAATGCGTTCCCAGAGCAGGACAGACGGGCCAGCAGAGTGACTTATACATCAATCCCCAGCAACGAATCGCCATGACTGAGAAGTCACAGTACGGCTGGAGGATGTTCTGTCATTCCCGTGTCTCTTTTCACCCAGCCTCTTTCAACTACAACCAGGTTGATCAGCCTAATCGTCGATTTGTCACTAGACGATCCTATCCTTGGGTATGGATCTGACTATGTACACAAATGCTTTGTATCTCTCATCATGAGCCTCTGTAAAGTGTGAAATTTCTCCGCTCGTCTCAAAGCGGAATAAAGTGTAGGATAGAATAGAGTCAGAACTCAGGAGATTGGGGCTCATGAGCCGAGTCTTTCTCCTTTCTCCTCCTTGATCCCTGGCCGGAGAGCTGGGGTATCCGCCACGGCACACGTTACTCGGCCAGCTTCATCTCTCTTTCGACTTTGTACTTCGTACAACTCATTCGATCTGTAGGGCCGGTATCGCAGGGCTCGTGGCGATTTGCACAATGGAGAGCGGAACTACCATCCGCTCGAGCGTGATACCGAAAGAAGCTGCAGAGTAGTCGTCGCTGGACCGAAATCATGCTCCCTGGGTAGCCCGAGGTCATTCGAGGCAGTCCGGTTCCATAATCATTCTGGACCACTGAATTCGACTTTCTGGAGTTGCAACTGGTTGCTGCCATTGGCCAGCAGGGCCTGGGTTGAAGACACGGGCCAATCAGCAGCCGTGTTAGGGAGCTTTCCAGAAGGTCCAGACTCCAGAGGTTGCAGCAGCCCGAGCCACAGGGGGCCGTCCCGCCAACCTCCACTCCATTGGGTTGTTCGTGTCCTCAAAGGGATTTCGTGAAGAACACCTGCAGAGAAAGCACAGACTCCTTCTAGGCCCGTCGAATGGCTTCTTTCTTTCCGACGGCTTGCTTCTTTTACCTGATGACAACGGTCACGCCGCCTGGCCTCTCGCATCTATCTTACGCTGCGCGTCAATTGCTGCCGCGCTGCTTCAGTCTTGTAGTTCCCCATCAGCATTCCTCTGTCTTCGGTCTGAGGCCTGGTTGAGCGTCGAGCGTCGAGCGTCGAGCGTCGCCTCCCCCCCGATTCGCCCCAGACGGCGGCAACCTCCCGCAGCGCCGTTCGTTCGTCTACATCCTGTATCATGGCGCCCTTGGTCGACAACCCTCAAATCAAGGAGGCGGAGCTTCTACGGCCGCTGTCCGTCTATCTGCGTGCCTACGTCTGGCCATTCGCCATCATTTGGCCCGTCTTTTTGCGATACTACCTCACCCCCGACCTTTACGAGAAGCACATTGGCGCGCCTGAATGGACGTTCGTCTGGTGCGGTACTATTATTACTTTGCAGTCGCTCGTCTGGCTCAGTACTCATTGGAGTGTTGCTCTGGACGCGCGCTTCACTGCGACCAAGGTCAAATCTGTTGGCGAGGCCCAGCTGATCAAGGTGCTCCCTTTCGTCAACGCGGGCACTGGCGAGATCTGCAAGATTGTTCGCGACAAGGTACGTCAGCTATCACGCATCCCCAATCTCTCCTCCTTCCGATGATGAAATGAAATGACTAATGGTCGCGCAACTCTATCAGACCGGCGGCAAAATCAACACATCCTTCCTATTCCAGAAGCGCCGATTTCTTTACAACGCCGAGACCAACTCTTTCGCCGCCCTTCGATATGACATTGACGTGGAGCCCAAGCCTACCATCGGCCACTTTCAGTCGTCGCGGGGCTTGGAAAAGCAGTCTGAGATTGCTCGAATCGAGCAACACTACGGTACCAATACTTTCGATATCCCGGTTCCTACCTTCACCGAGCTCTTCAAAGAGCATGCCGTAGCGCCCTTCTTCGTTTTCCAGATTTTCTGTGTCGGACTTTGGCTTCTAGATGAATACTGGTACTACTCGCTGTTCACGCTGTTTATGCTGGTCGCCTTTGAAAGCACCGTTGTGTGGCAGCGTCAGCGTACACTCAACGAGTTCCGTGGCATGAGCATCAAGCCCTATGATATCTGGGTCTTTCGTCTTGGCAAATGGACCGAGATCCAGACTGATCATCTGCTCCCCGGCGACCTGGTGTCTGCTGCACGAACCAAGGAAGACAGTGGCGTCGCTTGTGACATGCTTCTGGTGGAGGGAACCGCTATTGTCAATGAAGCCATGCTGTCGGGAGAGAGCACCCCGCTTCTCAAGGATTCTATTCAATTGCGTCCCTCAGATACCGTGCTCGATGCTGAAGGTCTTGACAAGAACTCATTTCTCTGGGGCGGCACCAAGGTTCTTCAGATCACCCATGGTAATTCAGAGCAAGAGAAGCCTAAGGTATTATCGGGCGTTCCTCCACCCCCCGACAATGGAGCCATGGCCATTGTGACAAAGACCGGATTCGAGACTTCGCAGGGAAGTCTTGTTCGCACCATGATCTACTCTACTGAGCGTGTCTCTGCAAACAACTTCGAGGCCCTTCTCTTCATCCTGTTTCTCTTGATCTTTGCACTTGCCGCCTCCTGGTATGTCTGGGACGAGGGTGTCCGAAGGGACCGCAAGCGCTCCAAGCTTCTGCTTGACTGCATCTTGATCGTCACCAGCGTTGTCCCTCCAGAATTGCCCATGGAACTGAGTCTTGCCGTAAACACCAGTCTGGCCGCACTCTCCAAGCTAGCCATCTTCTGTACAGAGCCTTTCAGAATTCCTTATGGCGGTCGCATTGATATTGCATGCTTCGACAAGACCGGCACACTCACTGGCGAGGATTTGGTTGTCGAAGGTATCGCGGGACTCGGCCTGGCTGACTCGGATATTCAAGACAAAAAGGAAGCCGACGGAGCTCACTCGACCATGATTGCCGTCACTGAGGCTGCTCTCGAGACTCAACTCGTTTTGGCCACTGCCCACGCGTTGGTCAAGCTAGACGAAGGGGATATCGTTGGTGACCCAATGGAAAAAGCTACTCTCACTTCTCTAGGTTGGGGGCTTGGCCGTAACGACATTCTGGCCACCAAGAACAAGAACAGCAGCACTCAAGGCACCGTCCAGATCAAGCGTCGTTTCCAATTCTCGTCAGCCCTCAAACGTCAAAGCTCCGTGGCCATGGTGAACGGCATATCGAAAACCGGGAAGAAGATTCGTGGTACCTTCGTGGGTGTCAAAGGTGCTCCCGAGACGATTATGAAAATGCTTGTTGATATTCCTGCCGATTACGAGGAGACGTTCAAGCACTTCACCCGCAAAGGGTCCCGTGTACTCGCTCTGGCTTACAAGCAATTGACTGTCGATTCTGAACTTGGATCGGGCAAGATCAACGACCTGAAGCGTGAAAAGGTTGAAGCTGATCTTCACTTTGCCGGCTTCTTAGTTCTCCACTGTCCTCTGAAGGAGGATGCCAAGGAAGCCGTCCAGATGCTGAACGAGAGCAGCCATCGTGTGGTTATGATTACGGGCGACAACCCTCTCACCGCCGTTCATGTTGCTCGCGAAGTTGAAATTGTTGACCGAGACGTCTTGATTCTGGATGCCCCTGAGGACAACGCCGGTGGAAAGAAGCTTGTCTGGAAGAGCGTGAATGACACTATCAGTATTCCCGTCGACCCCACCAAGCCCATCGACTCTGAAATCCTCAAGACAAAGGATCTCTGTGTCACTGGCTATGCCCTCGCTCAGTTCAAGGATCAAGCTGGCTGGAACTCGCTGCTGCGTCATACGTGGGTATACGCCCGAGTTTCGCCCAAGCAAAAGGAAGACATTTTGTTGGGTCTCAAGGCCATGGGCTACTACACCCTCATGGCAGGCGATGGTACCAATGATGTTGGCGCCCTCAAGCAGGCACACATTGGTGTCGCTCTCCTCAACGGCACCAAGGAAGACTTGACGCGCATTGCCGAACACGCCAGAAACAGCAGAATGAAAGACGTGTACCAGAAGCAATGCGACCTAATGAAGCGATTTAACCAGCCGTCTCCTCCTGTTCCCGTCATGATTGCTCATCTTTACCCTCCCGGTCCCACCAACCCCAACTACGTCAAGGCCGCCGAGCGCGAGGCCAAGAGTAAGAACATGACTACGGAGGAATACATCAAGGCACAGGGTCATCCCACTGAGACTATTGTGTCGCCTGGCGCACAGAGTATTGTCAACTCTGGGAATAATCGACAAGCCGACGTACAGAAAAAGGCAGCCGGTCTCGCGGACAAGCTCGCAAGTGGAATGCTTGAGGCCGAGCTTGGTGACGACGAGCCCCCCACTCTGAAGCTGGGTGATGCCTCCGTCGCCGCCCCCTTTACATCGAAGCTGCGAGACGTGATTGCCATTCCGAACATTATTCGTCAAGGTCGCTGCACTCTGGTTGCCACCATTCAGATGTACAAGATTCTTGCCTTGAACTGCCTGATCAGTGCCTACTCTCTATCCGTCTTGTACCTCGAAGGCATCAAGTTTGGTGACACGCAGTACACCATTAGTGGTATGCTCATGTCTGTCTGCTTCCTCAGTATCTCCCGCGCCAAGGTGGTGGAAGGGCTGAGCAAGGAACGACCTCAACCCAATATCTTCAATGTATACATTATTGGCTCTATCCTCGGGCAATTCGCCGTCCACATTGCCACGCTCATCTACGTCGCTCGTCTCTCTGAGAAGATTGAACCGTAAGTTTTTTTTTTTTTTTTCGCGCTTGTCTCCCCCACCACATCTCCTTGCAGTACCTCAGTACTGACATCTTTTTACAGCCGCTCCGGCCTCGTAGATCTAGAGGCCGAGTTCGAGCCCTCCCTCCTCAACTCAGCCATCTACCTCCTTCAACTCATCCAACAAGTCTCCACCTTTGCCATCAACTACCAAGGCCGCCCCTTCCGCGAATCCCTCTCGGAAAACAAAGCCATGTTCTACGGCATCGTCGGCGTCTCCGGCCTAGCCTTTGTGTGCGCCCTGGAACTCATCCCCGAAATCAACGAGGGCATGAAACTCGTCAAATTCACAGAAGAGTTCAAGCTCAAGATGGCAATCTGCATGGCCCTCGACTACGTGGCTTGCTTTGTGCTGGAAAAGGGCCTCAAGGCCGCGTTTAGTGATTACCAGGCCCGTGATATTGCCGAGAGGAGGCCCGAGCAGCTCGAGAGGGAGAATTCGCGCAGGGAGATTGAGGCCCAGAAGAGGGCTGCGGAGGAGGAGCGCCAGAGGTTGGATAAGGTGGCGGAATTTGAGAGGCAGGTTGCGGAGAGGAAGAGGAAGTTGGAGGAGTGGCGGTCGAGGCGTCGGGCGCAGTAAGGTGGCTCGCACAGTACTGCACTATTAATTGCTGTATATTGAAAAGGGAAACACAGGGGGTCGTTTGACTGTTCTTCATTCTGATAGAATGCGTTCTTTATTCTTATTTCCTGCATCCGGCTCGATTTTCTTTTCGTGTAGCGGAGAAAGGAAACGAAACGCAGAGGTACATGGACGTGCTATAGATATAGAAGATGAAGTACTGTAGACTCTACAAGCGCACTATGAGGCACAGGGCCCAATCCAATAATGAGAAGTCAATGCCTGCGTGAGCAGAATACCTTCTTCCAACTAGTCTCATTGATTGATCTCATGTTGTCGCCACTTTCAAGAACGAGACTAGTAAGGCGAGCGCCATCGGCCGTTACAATGTACACGTCAATACGGTGGATCAGCCATCTAGCATACCACCGGGTCTCTTTGCACCAATTCGCCAGCGGCAAGACCTTTGTGCTTGAACATGGTAGAATGTAATGCGAGATAGCTAAGGACCGTGACTCATGGGCTGAAATTAGGTTTACTATGTTACAAGAGACTCGATTGAAATAGTCTATGGCCTCTCTTCCCCCCTTTCCTCTCTTCTCTCCTCTGTTTTTAAGAAGCTAGATGCAAAGGTTAAGTTTCACCTCGTTTGCTTATTTTGTCGTTGATTTATACAGCATTGGTGTGTACTGTGCACCTCTCACACAAGTATCCGACCGGCCTTCTTTTTTCACACCGGTCCTCGTATGGATCGCGCTTCCCTTCCCGAACAGATCGAGTATATCATTGAGGCGCGACAGTAAAACAAGGCACGTGGCAGACAAGAGTCTCCATTTAGGCGCTAGGGTTCTCCGCAACAAACTTGATACCCTTCTGGATGTTCTTCTTGAGGTCGCCCAGGCAAGCCTCAACAAGCTTCTGCTCGTTGGCGTCAATCTTGCCAATGGGTAGGATCTTCTCAACACCGTCGGGGCCGAGCTCAACCTGGCTGGAGAAGAAATCGACGCCCTGGTCTTTGAACAGAGGAGAGTCGACAAAGGTAGGCTCGACAATGCCCTTCTCGCCAGCAGCAGCACGGAGAAGAGAGTCAGCCATGCGGGCACCAGCCATAGCCATGGAGAGAGTGGCGGAACCAGCACCGTCCTTGGCCTGGACAACCTCGTCCCCACCGAACTGGACGCGCTTGACGAGTTCCTTGTTGGAGCTCAGGTCGGGGTGGTTGCTCTGGCTGAAGAGAGGAACAATAGTCACACCAGAGTGTCCACCAACAACGGTGACGTTCTCGTCCTTGGGGTCAGTCTTCTTGATCTCGGAAACGAATCGGCTAGCGCGGACGACGTCCAAGGTGGTGACACCGAAAAGGGTCTTGGGGTTGTAGACACCCTGAGCCTTGAAGACCTCGGCGCAAATGGGGACGGTCGAGTTCACCGGGTTGGCAATGACGAGGACCTTGGCTTTGGGAGCGGAGACGGCAACGGCCTTGGACAGATCGCGCACAATAGAGGCGTTGGTGTTGAACAGATCATCACGGCTCATACCAGGCTTTCGGGGAACACCGGCAGGGATGAGGACGATGTCGGCACCCTTGACGCAAGCGGCCAGACCGGCGGGGGAAAATTCATAGCCGGTGACGGTCGACTTGGTGTTGATGTGGGACAAGTCAGCAGCGACACCTATTGTTGCAGAGGAGATTCTTGATTAGCTCAGTCCATGTGCCGACGGAATTCGAAAGGATACTTTCTGCGGGCGGTGGGGGAAATTGGCGCGTCAAATTTGAATGTGCTGGTGACAATTGTTCCCAAGACATCGCGCAACATACCAGGTGCGCCACGGACATCGTACAGGGCCAGTTCGGTGACCTTGGGGTTAAGCTTCATGAGCATGGCGAGGGGCTGGCCGATGCCGCCCGAGGCACCAAGGACAGCAACCTTGGAAAGCTATGGCAGAGACGGCATGTTAGCGAGGCTTTCAAACGAGCCATCTCTCATTCAGACGGAATGGAAACGCACGTCACGGGCAGTGGCAGAGAAAGCCCTGCGCTGGATTCTGGCGGCGAACATGATGACTGGGGATTGTGCGGAATGAAGAGTTGCGATGATGCTGGAAAGATACAAGAAATGCGGAAGGTGATTTCGCTTGCGAGGAACGACGTTGAGAAATGCAAAGGTTGGCGTAAAGAAGGAAAAAAAACGGCCGAGTCGACCCGCAGGATCGGAAGCAAAGCGCGGTTGTCCCCAATCGGGCTTAGCTCAGCGTTTTTCGGGTGATGGCGGCATGGGGAGCGTGTGCGAGGGCGAGAGAATCGTCGAAGCCAAGTTGGGACAAGATTAATCTTCTACGTATGTACACGTTTGGCTTTTTCAGGTCGAGGTGCGGGCTGACGTCAGTGTGCGTGCCGTAGAAAACATGAAATGCTGGCTCGGCATCATCACACTGACTGACCATGCCATCAACAAATGTGAGCTGTGGTGGCTTGTTGTCTTAAGTTATATATATATGTACACATGTAAAGCACAAGAGTCGTACCGGCAGTTCCATACTAATCGCGCCGTGCATCTGGGATTCTACACCCGGCGTCAGCCTCTTTGACGGCAAATTGGCCGATTGATTCAAGAATGCTTTGTATAGTATCAATCCACACCTTATGAACTAACCATCCCATTCTTCCAAGGTGTTATGTGCTAGATATCGGTCTGATGAAAAAAGCCCTAGGGTAGTCAAGTATGGCTGTTCGGGGATCCACAATCAGTCACTCGCGGTGACGTGCCACGGTGGTGTCATGAAGCATCATAGACAATCCAATCCTCATCCTCATCACACAACCCTCACCTTGGCGTACCTCTTTGCAAAATGTCGCTTGCCCAGCTCTCTCAGCTCCTCCCCCTCCCGGAGGAGGACCTCCAGCAGATGCTTCAGTATGCGTCGACTCTCTCTAAACCAAAAGCTGCCGAGCATTTCAACGACCTGCTTGGTGATTCGCCTCTTGCAGTCGACTTCATCGCGTCGTTCAACTCGCATAGGAAAGCCCCGCCTGACTCACAACCACCTTTACCAGCAGTGGATAATGATTCGAAAGCCTCCACTTCAGATGCAATCCAAGCGGTGCCCAAGTCAAATCGAGGCCCAAAGAAGAAGAAGACAGGTATTCACGTGCCGCAGGCTAGACAGCTGCAAGAATACTCTGGTCCCGCTAGCAAAGCCTACAGCAAGAAAGACCAGGATTTTGAATATCTTTCGGCACGTGCCATTGAATCAAGTGGCAGCCATGGATCCAGATCAACGACGCCAACACCCGTCCAGAAATCACAACCAAAGCAGCACGCGTCTTCCGCTGGCATCTTGATATCAGATCTGCCGTCTAAGGCCAAGGCACAGTCGAACCCGAGTTCAAGGGCATCGACACCCAAACCAAGCGCAAGAAACAGCACAAAAGTGTCAATAGCAGGCGGAACGCCCATGGCAGGACAATCCACCGCGCTTGCAGACCTGGACGCCGCCATACGGGCCCTAGAAATCACAACAAACCCTACATTGGAGAACGGCAAGAGGAAGAAGTGCGACTGTGTTGCCACCAGACACCCCCTTCAAGGAGCAGCACCAAACTGCCTATCGTGCGGCAAAGTCATCTGCATGAGAGAGGGACTAGGACCCTGTACATTCTGCGGATCACCCCTCCTCAGCTCTAACGAGGTTCAAGCCATGGTGAGAGAACTGAAAGATGAGCGAGGTCGCGAGAAGATGGCCGTCAACGCAGCAGCCCATCGCAGAGCCGAGGTCTCCAAGAAGCCCGCCCCCTTCACACAGCCCCGCGTTGGTGCCCCTGATTCAGACAACGGGTCACTCTCCGAGGCAGCTGTGAAGGCGCGCGAACACCGCGACAAGCTGCTGGCGTTTCAAGCCCAGAATGCGAAACGCACAACGGTGCGCGACGAAGCCGCCGATTTCGACGTCAGCGGCGCCATGTCCGGCTTGGGCAGCAGGTGGGCTAGCCCGGAGGACCGCGCCAAGGAGCTCAAACGGCAGCTAAAGCTCATGCGTGAAATGGAGTGGAATGCGCAACCGGACTACGAAAAGCGGCGGCAGGTGCTCAGCATTGATCTCGTGGGTGGTCGAGTTGTTAGGAAGATGGCCGCGATAGAGAGACCCGTCACACCTGAAGACGATACTGACGGTGACACTGATCGGGGAGTATATGTGAATACATCAGGGAATGCACCCCTCGAATCTTGTGGTAGGGGAGGTGGAGCATTCAGTAGTAATCCGTTGCTAGGCTCCCTCATGCGGCCTGTCTATGAGGTCAAGGGCAAAGAGAAGGACGTGGACGGTGTGAAGAGTCGACAAGAACGCAAGACAGGCTGGAGACGGGTGCAAGATGACCTGGAGGATAACGAGCATGTTATTCTCAATGGCGGTATCTATGGCCATGCAGAGAAAGGGGGAGGGATGGATGACGCAGCAGTTTGTGGATGATGGTCTTGTGAATGTAGGCCCACGGGGATGCGTCGACGAGACAGGAAGAAGATTCGTAGTAGACAATCTTGCAGGAGACAGTCGCAGACTTGCATTGCAGTAGATGATCTTGCAGCACTTGCGGTAAACAGTTCTGCAGCAGACACTACGGCCGTGGACAATTCCCAGTGAACTATCTCTATATCTCTAGTAGTCAAACTCGCAGTCATTCGACGAGATTCGCAGGTAACGCCAAAGATTCGGAGGAGACAAAACACGCAGTGGATATGTGATCTTTGCGGTGTGTATACTCCGTAGCCCTGCAGCAGTCAACAAACCTCGCAGTAGACAGAGACTAGATAGGCAATAAAAACATTTGAAAGCTGTGGCTAACTACGTGCGCTTTACCTCCTAAGTTGCTTTGGCGACATGAGGTTGCAACTTGCAGCATTTCACGGAAGAAAATGAACACGAGGACGCGGCCAGTCTGCTGCGCCATCTCTGCAATGCAACACAACACGTCGGTCGCACGAGACAAGCGGCAGTAGCCAACTGGCCACTTCTCGCAAACAGCACGATGGATGGTACGGAGGTACAATGCAGAGAGGTATGTAGGTACATACATACTCCGTATCGTG
Organism: Claviceps cyperi; assembly: GCA_018360075.1. Lineage (NCBI taxonomy): Eukaryota > Fungi > Ascomycota > Sordariomycetes > Hypocreales > Clavicipitaceae > Claviceps > Claviceps cyperi. The sequence goes on from SRPQ01000358.1 coordinate 18,220, forward strand.
GACAACAGAAATGCCCGTGCTCTTTCGTGAGTCGTAAGTTGTAACGGCGCATATGTGCCATCACGTGACGACGTGTTCTGTTGGTGACGGAAACGTTTCAGCTTTGAGACGCAAAAGGGGCAGCGCACGCACACAGCTTGCTGATTATGAGAAACAGGCTTCTATTCACGACAACGGCCGTGAAGACTGGACTCACATGGCCTCGGGGCCTGGTACGTTTTTTTGTTGATCTTCTCGCTCAGTGGAGAGGGGCCCAGACGATTGGGGGGTGGGGCCACGGTACATTTACGAGGCAAACTTCAAAGGGCCGCGCCGAGAACACGTGGGTAATACGTAATTACTAATGCGAAAGAGACGCTGATGCAGGAGAATGGAGCAAGTTGACGGAGAAATTGATACAGATACATCAAGCAAGACGGAGCAAGATGACAGAGTACCTGGGTTAATGGATCAAGAAATGGATGGTGCTGCAAGAAGGCTTGATGACAACGAGGTTACGGTCACGACTCACGAGTGTGAGAGGCAACCGGGTCCAAATTCCAATGGACTTGGGCCACATTCACAAGTGCCGCAGTGCGTCGGTCGTTGTCCTAGGTAGGGATGCTGTGTGTGGCTTGGATGATGCTTTAGCGGCAGAGTCTTGACTCCTGACTCCTTGATGAAAGCAAGCAGCTTGGTGGTGACGGGTTACAGTGAGCCCCTTTTGCATGTTTGCCCGTTTGGCCTAATAAGAGGCTGCGAGTACTCCGTACATATGTGTTTTCAACTTTTCTGTATAAACAGACTCTGTAGGTATGTACTGCGGAGCGGAAAGTCCGCACAGTAAATAGTAAGCCTGGAGAACCGAGTGCCGACGCCTTGGCTGCTCTCCTCTCCCCAGCGGAACAGCGATCCGCAGCGACTTCCCGCAGCCAGCATCTGTACACCCAATTCTGCGGGACTCCATAGACAGGGCCGCGTACCGGACCCGCTGGCGTCTTGTACCCCGCGAGGTCGCGGCGCCGCATCCGCATGCAGGAGGCTTGTCGCGACCTGACCGCGTAATGCGCAGCTCAGTGGCCCGTCTCCAAGGTATCAAGTCAGCAGGGCCTGTAGACTGTCCGGCCACGTCTGCATGGCTTCGGCCACAACAACATCGTCTTGCAGGATCCCCCCCTTTCCATGCTGCCTCTTTGTCCTCGACACCCGCCTGAAGTCGACTACCAGCAAGCATCTTTCGTGCATGGCCGCTTGCTCGTACTAGCCATCTCCTTTCCTGGCCACACACTCAGCTATTCTTTGCCCCGTGGAAAGTCGGAACACATCCCTTGACCGCGTCGTCCGCTGTCAGCAGTACGAGCCGACAGGAGGGCCATTGTATCGAGAGTCTAGGCGCGCGATTCGAAAGCGGAAACACATAGACACTGTGCTGCGGAGGGCATCGTCCACTGTCTCGACAACGACTACCACGACTACCACGACACGACTTCGGCTCGGCCGCGACACGACTGCGAGACTGAGGGCAGACAAGGCGCCTTATCAGATACAATCAGAGGAGTATTGCGCAGCATTCTGAAGAGAGCATCCGCAGCGGCCATGGGGTTTGAATCCCAACAGTTGCCGCCGTATGCGCAGATGTCGCCGTATGAACAGCCGCAACACCATCACCAGCAACGGGAGAGCATGGGACACTACCAGCAGGAGCACATGCGACACGCGCAGCAAGAGAACACGGGGCATCATCCGCAGCAGAGCATGGAATACCGTCAGCAGGAGAGTGTGGGACACCACCCGCATGAGAACATAGGATACCATCAGCAGGAGAACGCGGGACACCAGCAGCAGGAGACGATGAGACACCACCCGCAGGAGAACATGAGATCCCACCAGCAAGAGGAGATGGTACCAGACCGCGGCAGCAGCTCGTTCCAACACCAACAGCAACCTCACTTTATATCCAGTTCGCAGATCTCTCACCGGACCCCCCCCATGAACCACGCCGTCACGCCGCCAGCCAGCGACATGAGCAGCGGCACAGACGCCCTCAGTTCGGCTGACGCCGCGGCCATGCTGAAACAGCGATACGCGCCTGCGATGCTTGTACAAACACCTCCCAGCGCAAGCCCCCATGCTAGCCAACTTCACCACTTGTCTGCAGTTGCTGCGGCCCAAGTCCGGCTTCATCCGGACCCAGATAGCCATCTCAAAAAGAGAATGATCGACGGAGAGGTCAAGGAGTATTGCAATGGGAGCTTGAGTCCCGTGAAAGGACATGCGCGGACGACAAGTGGTGTCAGTGTTGATTCCGCGGCGGCGAGTACGATGACATCCGCGAGTACTATCAGTGACGTATGACGGCCCCTCTTCAGAGTCTCGAGTGCTCCATCTCACCCGTGACCCAACGACCCCTTCCTATCACCTCATATCACATCACACAAAGATGCTCATTAGCTCACATGATTTTTTTAGCTTTCCGCCGAACTGAAGACGCGTCTTTCATACGCCATGGTCAAGGTAAATCATGGCTGGCAAACTCGCAATCTGGATGAGGTGGAGACTTTGGCATCGCAAGGAGCGTTTACTTCTCCAACATCGAGTGCGTCTACCGTTCGGCGTGGACGAAAAGGGTCCTTATTCTCGAGTCCGCGAGAACCCCTCAACAACGCATCAACATCACGGCCCTGCTTTGCCGGCCACCAGCGACGGAATTCGGAATCCCACCCAGAAACATTCTCCAACAAGCCGACACTTGCCCCCCCGGCCACTATCCAGCCATCGTTCCCCATGTCAGCACCCAAGTCCCATCCTCGACGCAATTCCAACTCTCGCTACACGCCAACCATGCTCTCCCATTCCGCCTCTCCCTCCACACACTCCACCCCGGCCAGCAACAAACCCATCATCAACTCGCCACACAAGAACGTCCGGGAACAAGACGCCATCGAGACACTCTTATTCATGAGCAGCCCCGGCAACTCAACCAACCTGAAGCACTCCTTCTCAGAATCCGCTTCTCCAGGACCAAATTCCCAACCGTCCCACCACCAATCCCACCTCCATCCCCCACGAGCCAGACACGCGCTCCCTTCCTCGGCATCCTCACGAAGAGCCCTCCCCTCCGCCAGACCACCTGTGCAACCCAAGAAAGTCGCCTTCGACAAATCTCCTACCGCTATGGCGCCTCCGCCCCCGACATCACCCATGGATCTCGACTCTCCGCCCCAACATCATCAGCGAGAGCAATCCCATGCATCGAATAGGGCGGGGACGACGAAACGCCATGCCTCCTCTGGGCCGGGGCACCGCCGGTGCGCGCTATCTCTACCGAGTGGGTTGAGTCTCGGGAACGGCACGGCCCGGAGAGTGTTGAGTGATGAGGATATTGAGAGGATGTTGGATCGGGCGGGGGAGGAGATGGCGGATAGTTCGGATGAGGAGATTGAGTTGCCGGAAAGGAATAGGGGGGTGGGGGGGATGGGATGACGCATTTCAATTTCAGAGGGGGTTTACGCGTATCCCCTCCTTTTTTCAACGTCTTTTTCATTTTTGTTTTTTGTTCTCTACTTTTTTTAGGGCTCTGGATTGTGTTGGCGGGCGGGCAGGCGTACCTTTTTGTATAGTTTAGGGGTGGGGGTATTTTTCACGTTTTTTGGCACACGAGTGTGTGTGTGCTATCCATGTGCTCCTTGTAGTTTTTTGGAACGATATATACAGTCAGGGGTGAGGGGCAGGGGAAGGGATATACAGAAGGAGTCGGGGGTCGAGATTTGTTGGAGGTATCTGTCGGTCGTCTGAGGGCTCCTTCATCTTCTTGGATCTTCTTCTTGGAGAGGAGGGGGGGGTGCAGAAGGATACATGGGATGGATGTTTGATCACGCCGACTTCAACGCGTGGCGGCACAAAATGAGACGTCTATTTCATATTTGTGATCATCTACCGGCCACGACTGGGCTGATTGGGTTATCTTGCGCATGGCACCAGAACGTCTGCTGGATGTTGTTTTTGGAGAGGTGATGTGCGAAAGGACTCCGTGGAGCTGAATATTGATCTTGATGGCTTCAGTGCATGGGTAGGCTGAGCCAGGCTAGGAGCCTAGGACGAGTTCAAGTGCGCAGGCTGGATGTTCCATAACGACGATCTCTATCGCTCATCTGTACATATGCACATATTATTCGGTTGCGCATCACGGCGTGCGAGCACTTCACGCGCCCGGTGAAAGTGAGAGACACACCTATCGCGCAGTGGCCACTGGCCACCATCCAAGCATTTTGCTGTACATAGTCAACTCCAGAGTCCACCTACGTTTGCTACCCGCGGATCATCACATGACACAAATGCGTGCTCACGGGAAAAATGTTTGTCAGTTGAGAGTCAGGTCTCAGAAGTTGATTGAAGAGCAACATTACTCGTGAGTCGTGGGTGAAACTTTTCAAGAAGACTACCCACCCACTGTGTCTAGATAGTGGGTACCAAAAGCCGAGAACTTTGACCTTGGCGAGAACAAGAAAAGAGTGCGAAAAATCCAGCTCTCACCAATTTTCGTCGGTTTTCGTCGGTTTTCGTCGTCCAATATCTCCACGTCTGCGACAATTGATCACAATATTGAGGAATAAGCCATGCTCGTGCTGGCAGCCGCATCACGTGACGGCCGCACCAGCACCCTCCCTATGTACATAATATTCCCATGTTCCCACAACTTGGGAAACTTAGGTCTTTAGTCAAAACGAAAGTTCCATTTTGCCCCCCAATTTGCTCAACACACAATTTCTTTTTTGGAGGCCGAATCAGGTATCGTATCCACTAAGACTATTTAGAAAGAGCGTTACTCCGCGAACTGTATAAATTTACTCGGCGAACTGTTTTTGCCAAAATGCTCCACAATTTCAGGACTCCTT
>SRPQ01000359.1:0-23065 GCA_018360075.1 Claviceps cyperi
CGTTCCACCATGGTTGTTGTCGGGGCCTGCTTGGGGGTCTCTTTGGAGCTGCGAGCTCGGCGATGTTTGTCAGTTCATAGGTATACGATCCAGTCCGCGTAGGAATCTATGTCCTGTGCGGAAACGATTGGGGTGTCGGTGGTGTCAGGTCAAAACCGTATCCTGGCTTCAGCATTCACGAGTCCTTTGTCCATTTTCCCCCAGCAATGTCGTTCTTCTGCCGGTCTGGCAGGGCTGCCGTCTCCGTATATTGTAATGAGCTGTGGTATATGTAGCTATTGAGAATTAAGCCATGCTGGGTGCTGGGAGCCGCATCACGTGACGGCCGTACCAGTCGAACGTGCACATATTTTCACTTTCCCACTTCTTGGGTAATCTAGCTCTTTCGTCAAATATACACCACCATTATGCCCCCCAAATTGCTCAACAGTAGCATCCAATAGTACCATACAAATAAATTCATCATCCATATACCGGGTCTCTCTCTCGCCGAGTTTGATATAACGCCTCTCCGCTGACCGACCCTTTCCGGCCTCATCGAGCGCTACTTCTCCTAGCCAAAAACGAAAAAGAGAAGAGAAGAAAGACAAGTTAAATGAAAGTGTGTGCCGTTATGCCCCAGGAACGAAGTCCCAAACAAGAAGAACGGCTTAAAATCGCATCGCCTGCTGTGCCCTGCTCGCCTAAGCGGCTTTTCCAAAAAAAGAAACAAAAAGAGTGTGTAATGACAAACGAGGAAAGGAATAAAAAAAAAAGAGATTGATTGGACGTGTAGGGCAAAGGGTACTAGTTAAGTTATCCATAGACCAGTTCACAAAAGAAACCCCAAAGCATAAGAATCGTCTTGCACTACACACAGTGAAATGAAGTGCCGATCCGGCTCGCACCTAAATCCAAAGGGGAGGCGGAGCAGGCGCAACATGTCTCCGTTCGGGAAAGAGCATGACAGAAAGGCTCTGAATGGCGCTCTGGTAGTCGTCTGCGCTGAATTTCCTCAAGCCGCGGCTATACAGAAACTGCTCCTCCTCATCAATAACATTTAGTCGTGTATTGTTGACGGTATACTCTTCGGCGAGCTCTGTTACTTGGGCCAACTCTAGTCCAAACGGATGTGATGGCTCCTTGACTTGTGACTGCGCAAATGAGTTGCTTGGCAACGACAGCGGCGGAGGCAGGGGCGTGCCGGCCACTTTCTGTGGAAAGGGAGACGACGTATGCGATGCTGACGAGGCCCGCGTCGAAGCAGTTGAGGGTGAGCGTGAAAAGGTCTGACCGCCGCGAATAGAGCTGGACTGATCCGAGTCTCGGGACGCACGTGAAAGCGAACGCTGTCGCTGGCGTGCAATGGCGTCGAATGAGTTTTTCTTGGTGTGCGAGGGCGAGCGAGCAGGGATGGCTGGAGGGCAGGGGTCAACTGGCGGCGCTGCCGGGTTCGGCGCCCCCGAGGTTTTAAAATAGCAAGACAGGTGATTCCGCTCTGGTGCCTCTGATGCCGCGCCTACTTCAGGGCTGGTGGGAGGAGTCGATTCAGAAGTTGAGTGAGAATCGGCCTCGGACACAGACTTGTTTCTGATTACCGGTTTGCTGTGGACTGTGCGAGGGATATCGGGCGCGTTATACGAGAGCATATTGGTCGTATGAATGAGCTGAATAGGCGCCGATATCTTGTTGCGAAGGTCATGTGGGACATTCTTAAATGTGTGACTGCGCTGGGGCATCTTGTTCACATCAGAAACATCACTGTTTCCTCGCAGTCGGCGAGTCGTAAAGGCGCGGGACAGCGACATTTTGTTTGGCTGTCGTAGCGTACACTGATGAGTACAATCGAGGTGCAATCGAGGAGAGCTTGTTCACAGGCGGCGATGTCGCTTGAACTTTGCCCAGCTGACGTTCCTGAGGGTCGTAAGCGGCGTGATACGCTTGTTGATTAACTGGTCAACGGCTGCGTGTCCAACGTAGGTGGCAGAGAAGCGAGTTTGTGACGTGCTCGTGCTACGACTCTATCTGGTGAACAAAATAGCGTCAAGAAGAGTATCGAAGAGAAACGGTGAATGGCGACTGAGTGCTGTGATGAGCAACAAAAGTTGGTCCTGTCTCGTGCAATGTGCTTGTGCAGTATGCGTGAATCGCTGTGTGGTACGTCCTGAAATCCAGTCCAGTAACGAGAAGATGGATCGATGCTCAGAAAAGGGATAACGAAAAGTGAGAAGAGAGTGACTGATCAAGAGGCTTCGCCGTAGATGTCGAGAGAGAGACGACAATGTCCGACGAAGAAATATGTAGAAGGGATATAAAAACCCTGTCCCTAATCAAGCGGGATGCTTTTATTTGCTAGTTAAAGCTTAAAAAGGAAGGGTCAACGTCGACTTCGTTTTAGATAGTATTGTCCGGCGCGTGCGTAATAAGAAGCGGGTTCTTTTCTTCTTGTTTTTCGTCGGTGCTACCGTAACTTGTGGGCGTGGCTCTTGACAGTCGGACGCAAAGGCAAAAGTAAACTCGCGAGCAAGGCGAGTGAAGGAAGACAAAAACCGACCGAGCAATCAACACTGGGACGGTTGAGTAGAAAAGGAACGGGCGACAAAGGGTCAAAGACGGAGGTCGAAGGTCGGAGAGACGGCCGTGACCTGACGCACAAGGGCAAGAATGGAAACGGTGATGGCGATGTATGGAGATGGATGAGAGACGCAGCGGGCCGGGGGAAGGGCGGCCAAAGAAGTTATGTGCGGCATCCGACCGGCGACTGCACCATCCATCCATTCTCCATTCTCCATTCTCAAGATTCGCTCGACTGCAAGTTTCCGGGGATCCATGGCGGCCCCCCTCCCCCAAGGCCCCTGCGCTCCTTCCCTGTGCCGCCTCAAGAGGCCCAAGACCCCGCTCCAAAGACACGCAACGAGTCAACGACAAACGCATCATTCCGTGGAATGGAGTCCAGCTCGGACCCAATCACGTTCTCTTCTCTCAAGCCAATTCAAGTCAGGGCGGTGGCCCATTTGTGGGACGTGAAGGCGGGGCCGGCTCCTGGTCATCGGCCAATGGAACTTGGTGACCCGTCCTGTTCGGTCCGTCCGTGATTCAGCAGACGATGAGGGCTGTGAAGTGCTTGCAGTTGAGCATCGCCGCTCCCGCCCTGCTTGTCGTAATGCAGACTGTCTTTGTCTCAACGCACGTGTTGCTGCCATCTCGTCCCTTGCGCCTTGCAGGAAACCCTAGGTCCCAGGTGACAATACAACCCAGTCAGGCCATTTTCGACTTTGGCCGCATGTGCGCTTGTTGCCGCAATCGAGTCAAACTCCACGGGGCGATGGAAGGATCCAACTGCAACTTGCGCAGGTTGCGCAGATGGACGTTCCGCAATACCACCGTGAGTTGTCGATAGTCCCTTGGTGTGTCACGTATGTATTACACAGAATTAACGCGCACACGCACGCACACACCTTCGAGCTATGGATGTACCTGGCGACGGCTCCCACAAGATCCATGATCACCACCGCGTGGCGTCTTGGTCTAGGACTCTACGTATAGGCGTATAGCCCGTCGAGTCAATCAAGGCGGTCAGTGCGAGGCACGGCATCATCCCTCTGTGGACATCATCGCCGGGAGCACTGTGAAGTTGTGAACCTGCTTGTGTGCTATGGCTAGCGCATCGCGCAGCAAAAAAAAACAAAAAAACATGTGCGCTTATGCGTTGTGCGCCCTCTTCAGCCGCAGCCATCGCACCGACAACTTGCCGTCCATAAAATAGCTCGGCCGTGGGCACTCCGAGACGAACCCCCATCCCTGACTCTCGTCTGCTGCTTTACCGGGCCCTGTACCTGCATAGATGACGATAGGTATGTATGTACATACAACCTAGGTACGTAAATGATAAAAACCGGTTGACGTTGTCTCAAAGTCGGGGTGGTCGATCGAGCTTCAAAGCCCTTGCAGCGTCGATCTAGGGCCGTTCGGCCTTGGCCACCCCGCTGGTTGGTTGAGGTTCTGTTCTCAAGGCACCACGTCATTCTCATTGGCCACACGCTTCTCGCCCCGCGCCGTTTCAGTTGTCGCTCGTGGCGCACCAGCCAGTGGCTTGTACGTTGTGGTCCCCGGGGTTGGGCGACACCGTGTCGTCCAATCCACGCGTCGTCCTTCTTCGGTGGCGCCTGCACTTGTCTCCTTCGTGCGGCACATGTGCGGCCCAACGCGAGTCCTCTTGATTGTTCTAATTTCTGGGGTTCTCGGGGAGTGTGTTTGTTTGTCTGTTTTGTTTGTTCGTTGGCTTTTATCACAGGCACCCTTCTTGCGATATTCTGGATACATATGTGCCCATGTGGACGCTGGCAAGCCACCTGTCATCCCGACCCTTGGGAATCGTCTTTTTAAGTTTTGGGTGCGCCTGTCGGCCCGTCATGGCAGCGTTTCATCCTGTGTCAGAGCGGTGGTTCTTGCTCCGGTTCTTCTTGTCCCATGTGTTTCCCCATTACCCGGGATGTTTCAAAGTTTGGGTGTTAATGTGTGAATGTCAAACTCTCTCCTTTACACAAATTTCTCGGCAACGGTGCACGGACCACGCCCGCCCACTTCTGTTATGATTTGGCTGTATAACCTGCTGTAGCCCTAACAGCAGTCCACCCCCGAATTGGAAATTCAAAAATGCCGCACTCAGCACCACCACTTCATTCGATGTCAACGCCGACGTCGTCCTGCTGGTCCGAGTTCGTAAATGAAACTCAAGCAACATCGACAACGACCGTGGCATCGTCCCCCCTTCCCAGCCACGGCACCATCAAACCGGCGTTTGCCCACCTCGAGTTTTGAACCGGCGTGCTTTCGGAGAGTTCAGCACGGCCTTTCTCATCTTGGTCACCTAACTAGACCTTCCTGAAATTCTGGTAGCGGAGCCATGCCTCTGGCAAAATTCCGCTTTCAACGACACAACTTGTGCCCATGCGAGCACACGTGGTGGAAGGCGCTGACGCCTGAACCCACACCGAAAACATCTGCCGTTGGCAACCGAGATGTAGGATATTCTTTGGGGAAAATTGGCTTGTATTTAGAAGAATCGCGGGATTAGCCCTGCACGCCCTAGTATGCCCAAAACTGGGACGTAGTGGCGTAAAATACTCAACAACAACAACATTAATGTGTGAATGTCTTCGTATGTGTGTGCATGTGTAGGTACTCATGAACATGACGAAGCATGACTCCGAATGAGAGGTATGGAAGTGATATTAAGTATGTATAATCTACGTGTACCCACAGCTCTGTACCGAGCAAAATGGAAAGCTCCCCTCTCAAACCAAACCATCGCCGCTTCCGGACACACACATTCACCCTGGTAGTCTGTTAAACGCATCAAGTCACAAATAATTCCCTTCTCCTTTTTCTTCTGACACTTTTTCTCGCCAACACAAACAGCCAACATTTGATGTGAAACAAAACGTAGGCATACGCCACGATTCTGAACAAAGAAGACGAAACAAATCAAGCTTTTAAGCTTGCTTGACATTTCCCCTGTGCCATGTCCCCACACACGATGGAGTGACGCAATGCGAGGCAGCCAAGTCTATTCACTTGACCCGGGTACATATTCAAATTGCTACGCGACAAGCCATGATGTTGTCGAATGCAGTACATTATCCAACAGGAAAATAGCTGCAAAATCCAACCCAAAAAAAAACTCATTACAGTACTCGTCCATTTTGTCCGTTCGACTTCTATCACGCAGCCACGCTGCATACCACTTAGTCCTCATCCATAGACTCTCCATCCTGCTCCTGCCCTCCCCCCTCCTCCTCCTCCTCTGATGAGCTACTCTCCTCAAATTCCGCCACTCGAATCAAACGATCCTCCACCACATCCCCCCCACTGGGAATAGGCACCTTTTGCGCAAAAACCTGCCGAATCGCCGCATTGGTACTCGTATCCCAGACCTGAATGTTGCCATTACTCCCCGCCACCGCCAACCGGAACCCAACTTCAGCATCTGGTGCAAATGTCGTCGCAAATACCTTCCCGACATCCAGGTTCCGTGAGACAACCATGGAAGGCCCCGTCGGCTGAATATTCCACAGCTTAACCGTCTTGTCTGTGGAGCCCGTCGCCATAAAGCCAGGAATAATGCGGTTGATATCAAACGAAGACACCGACTCGTCGTGTGCCTGCAGCGTCCAGATCGACTTCGTCGCAGTGGGGTTGGAGGGTGCATTTCGCACATCGTGGTAGTGGATGCAGCCGTTCTCAGTCGAGACGAAAAAGTAGTTTGGGTCGTGGGGATCCCAGCAGACGTTTTCTACGTCGCTTTCTACGCCCCAGCGGGGGGCTTTGGCGTCGGGGGCGCGCATGTCTGCTGCGACGATTGTGCGGTCGTAACTTCCACTCAGGAGCACTGTGGCTTCGGTGCTGTGCCATGCTAATGAGCAGACCTTATCGGTGTGGTATGTGTAGGATTTGGCGCATTGCGCGGTCTTGAGGTCCCAGAGCTTGACAGTCTTGTCGGCCGAAGCTGAGGCGAGGAGGTTGCGATGCTGTCGGTTTGCGGCGAGTGAAAGGACAGCATCGACGTGGTAGGAGTCGTTGGCCTTGGCCTTTTTGCCTTTCTTGCTCTTCTTCTTCTTCACGGTTGTGTCCTCGCCGGCGTTGTTGCCACCCTGGCCTAGAATTGCGCTGGGGTACATGCAGTCGATGGTGTCGAGATCCCAAATTTCGATATCGGGATCCATGGTGCCTACTGCCACGAAATTGCCCTTGGAATCGTTGTCGTTGGCGCCGGAGTTGCTGACGGGCATGTCGATCCACTCGAGAGCGAGGGGGATGGCGGGCAGCATGATATCGTGGTGCACGTAGAGATTGTCGCCATCATCTTCGAAGACATAGACTTCGAGGTGGGCTAGTTCGTCTTCTATCTTGGCAGAGAGGATCAAGTTGTCAGTCGCCAGGATTTGAAGATCTTGCTGTTCGTCATCGTCGTCATCCTCATCTTTCAGGGTAACGTAGGGGTCGTCCTTGTTGGATTCATGGTACGCCAGTGACGTAAGGTTGCCAAAGATTCCCATGGCTGTGCCATCTGAGTGCGGCTCTGCTTCATCGTCATCGTCGTAGTGCTCGAGATCATATTCTTTCAAATCATCATCGTCGAACCTGAGTCAAAGGTCAGTATGTTTTGCCAATGATTTCATGAAGGATGCCAAAACCCACTTGAATTCTGGTGTTTCGTCGCCCTCAACATCCATACTCTCTCCATTGGCTTCCTTGCCATTTTCCTCCTCTTCCTCTTGCCGCGCCTCGTTCAGGTCTTCTTCAGCGTCGTCCAGTTGAAGTTTAGCGAGCTGCGCTATCCGTCCGAATTCGCTTTCGTCTAGGGTATACTTTTTGGGAAACGGAGCTGCAAAGCCCCGTGGGACCCATTGGGCGGCGGTGATCATGGACATGATGACCTTGTGCTTGTTGTTGTTTGTACCTGCGAAATCGATGGGCAGACAAGAAATGCCCCGAAAAAGCGCGATGATTGAATGCGCGGCCAAATTTTTAGATGGTGGGGTTTATCGATAAGACGGGTCAAGGTTCCTCGCGGCTGGCCTAATCCCCGAAACTCTACCCCAGTTTGTCACTTCACTGTTCAGTCCATCATCCAGTTTGCGACCGACGCCTGAGCGCTGCGACTCCGGACCTGAACCGCCAGCTAACAGTGTCTCAACATGGCTAGTAACAGAGACTACGACGGTTATAATCCCAAACGAAGGCGATTAGACTCGTCGCGCCCGTCCGACAGATTCCAGAATGGATCCTCCACGCCCCAAACCAAGTCGAGCTATGCCGCAACGCCGACGAGAGAAGGCGAAAAAGAGGAGGACTACCAACAACCAGCCGACGAAGACATGTTGGCTCTAGAACGCGAATGGTACGGTGGCGACGAGTTAGGAGGACACGCTTTTGGAGACGATACGCACAATCCGTTTGCCTCGTACGAAGTCTCCGCATGGGAGGCGGAGCAGCAAGAGACCTCCAAGGCCGACAAGATGGCAAGTCGATACGACGCCAGACAAGAACAGCGCCGCAAAGAGAATGATGCATGGGAAACCAATCGAATGCTTGTCTCTGGCGTCGCCCAACGACGCGACACAGCGGCAGATTTCGACGACGAAGAGGCGACTCGCGTACACATGCTGGTCCATGACCTCCGACCACCCTTCCTCGACGGTAAAACTATCTTCACGAAGCAGCTAGAACCAGTCCCTGCCGTCCGCGACTACCAAAGCGACATGGCCGTATTCAGTAGAAAAGGAAGCAAAGTTGTCCGGGAAGCTAGGCAGCAAAGCGAGCGCCAGAAACAGGCGCAGCAAGCGACCAGCATGGCCGGAACAGCGCTGGGCAACATCATGGGCGCCAAGGAAAACGACGAGGACAGCGCTCTGCCTGAGCCCAGCGGCGAGAATGATGGCAAAGACAAGAAAGGATCGGGCAACAAGTTTAGCACTCATATGAACAAGTCCAACGGCGCCAGCGACTTCAGCAGAACGAAAACACTCCGTGAACAGCGCGAGTACCTCCCGGCGTTTGCGGTTCGTGAAGAGCTTCTCCGTGTCATCCGCGAGAATCAAGTCACGATTGTCATTGGTGAGACTGGCTCAGGAAAGACGACGCAGTTGACGCAGTTTCTTTACGAAGAGGGCTACGGCCGCGTCGGCATGATTGGGTGTACGCAGCCTCGTCGTGTTGCGGCCATGAGTGTCGCAAAGCGAGTCGCGGAGGAGATGGATGTGGAGCTGGGAACCGTCTGTGGCTATGCGATTCGATTTGAAGACCACACCAGCAAGGAAACAGTGATCAAGTACCTGACGGAAGGTATTCTTCTCCGAGAATCGCTCAATGAGCCGGATCTGGACCGCTACTCGTGCATCATCATGGACGAGGCACACGAGCGAGCTCTCAACACGGATATCTTGCTGGGACTGTTTAAGAAGATCCTCCAACGGCGGCGTGATCTAAAACTTATCGTTACGTCGGCCACAATGAACGCGAAGCGTTTCTCTGACTTTTTCGGAGGAGCTCCCGAGTTCACCATCCCGGGGAGAACTTTCCCAGTCGACGTGCTGTTCCATCGATCGCCGGTCGAGGACTACGTAGACCAGGCAGTCCAACAGGTACTGTCAATCCACGTGTCCATGGATGCGGGCGATATCCTGGTCTTCATGACAGGACAGGAGGACATTGAGATAACGTGTGAGTTGGTGCAGAAGCGGCTGGACGCTCTCAACGACGCTCCCAAGCTGAGCATTCTGCCCATCTACAGTCAGATGCCAGCCGACCTACAAGCCAAAATCTTTGACCGCGCTGCTCCCGGCGTGCGCAAATGTATCGTCGCAACCAACATTGCCGAGACGAGTCTCACGGTCGACGGCATCAAATACGTAGTGGACGCTGGCTACTCCAAAATGAAGGTTTACAAACCCAAAATGGGCATGGACACACTACAAATCACACCCATCTCCCAGGCCAATGCCTCCCAGCGGTCCGGCCGAGCCGGCCGAACCGGTCCAGGAAAAGCCTTTCGTCTCTACACCGAAAAGGCCTTCAAGGACGAACTCTACCTACAGACCATCCCCGAAGTGCAGCGAACAAACCTATCCAACACGGTATTAATGCTCAAGTCCCTCGGCGTCAAAGACCTCCTCGACTTTGACTTCATGGACCCCCCACCACAGGACACCATCTCAACATCCATGTTCGACCTCTGGGCCCTAGGCGCGCTGGACAACCTCGGTGAACTCACCGAGCTAGGCCGCAAAATGAGTGCCTTCCCCATGGACCCCTCCCTCGCCAAACTCCTCATCACCGCCGAAGAGTTCGGCTGCACCGAAGAAATGATCACAATCGTCTCCATGCTCTCCGTCCCCAACGTCTTCTACCGCCCCAAAGAACGCCAAGACGAAGCCGATGCACAGCGCGAAAAGTTCTGGGTGCACGAATCGGATCATCTTACCTATCTGCAAGTCTACCAGGCCTGGAAAGCGCACCAATTCTCCGATGGGTGGTGCATTAAGCACTTCCTGCACTCCAAGTCCCTCCGGCGAGCCAAGGAGGTCCGCGAGCAAATCGTCGATATCATTAAGGCGCAGAATATGGCTGTCACGAGCTGCGGGATGGACTGGGATATGATCCGCAAGTGCATCTGCTCTGGGTACTACCACCAGGCGGCTCGGTACAAGGGCTCTGGGGAGTATATCAACCTGCGGACGAATCTTGCTGTGCAGTTACATCCCACGAGTGCTCTGTATGGGGGCCACCCGCCCGACTATGTCGTCTATCACGAACTCATTCTTACGTCCAAGGTGTACGTGTCGACTGTTACGGCCGTGGATCCCCATTGGCTGGCTGACCTGGGCGGCGTGTTCTACTCGGTTAAGGAGAAGGGTTACTCGGCGCGGCATAAGCGCATCAAGGAGACGGAGTTTAACCGCAAGATGGAGATTGAGACGCAGATGGCGGAGGATAAGCGGCGTGATGAAGAGCGGAAGAAGGCGGAGGAGGAGAGGGCTGTTCCGAGGGGGGGAATGGGTGCGCGTGGCAGCGTGGAGGGGGGGAAGAAGTTTATTGTGAGAGGGGCGGTGAAGAAGCCTGTTGCGAAGAAACGGGGGAGGCCGTTCTAGATTCTGGGGACTTGTCACTTGAAGGAAATACAATGGGATGGAATGATAACAAGCATGATACAGGAATGTATAGGTTGGATTCCGACGTATCATGTTCTCCTTCACTGACACGGTAGACGTGTGCAATGTCACGGTCTGTACAGTGCCGTCTGTGCCGCTGTGACAATGCACTATATAACCTCGATCAAGCTGCAGACGTGCAACTTGGTCACTTGACCTTTTGGGCGGAACGGGTGGTTATGCGTTCCTCACATGCAAGACAGGTCATAAGGCGGTGGTCTCTTGGCGATGCTGAGCACGTCGCGACACGGTAGAGTGGGCGGAAGGTGATCTTTGATGATTGTCAGCATGCCACCGCTTCTGAATGAAGCCACCTGTGACGGAAACTACTGTGTACCTGTTCATCCTCCCTTGCTGGGGTTTGAAGTACTGGTCGCTTTATACTATGTATGTCCTTTTTCATTCTGTGACCTATACATTTGACCAATAGCTTTTAGCCTGTATTGAGCTGCCGCCCTTGTCGGACCGTAAGAGCACTCAATAAACAATGAAAGACAAGACCTGCTTGAAGATGTGATCTGGACTTTTCAGTGGCGACTGGGCGTATTCAGAAGGTGCATCTTCAGACGCGCCCCCAGGATGACAATGGCGGGAGGTCCGATTGGCTCGGCATGCTTCTTCCTCAAGGACTTCATCCGGGTATTTGACATGATCAAATGTATATTCGCTGAAAGCCTCCGCTGGCGAGGTTTCGGCATCGTCGCTTTCATAGAATCCGGTCTGGTAAGAGAGGCTCTCCGAGTCGTAATCGTGAGAAGGAGTGTCCATTGTGACGTTGTCACACCTCGGTCCTCACTTCGTTTCGCAGGTGGTCCCCGGAGGGAAGTTGTATGTGGCATGATTGGTTGAACGCGTAGGAGCGGGGGGTCGCGCCTTAGGCTCTACAATTACACACATACCTCCTCATATGTGTGTGGTGTACCACCTCGACTCAGGCGATTTCGATGAGCAGGACGCGAATGATGGAGCTATCTGTGAACTTGATCTTACACAAGTTCACAGTGAAAGAAGAGCCTGACCTGCCTCCTCTCCCTCCTGCGTCACCGCCTCTGGGCCGTAAAGAATACCCCTCAACGTATCATAAATTCATGGATACGATGCATGACCGTACGGCGTAGGCAGAAGAGAACGGCGCACAACGTAGTTAATAATGTCACGTTCGCGCCATTACAACGGCCGAAATATCATACCCTTCACGTCTCGAAGAAAAATTACACTTAGGTGAGGAGATTTTGATTGATCAAAATGTCGCGCGCCTGGCGATCAAGAGAGCATCCGTTGCCCTCTCCCTCCGCCTGCACGATCCGTTAGGTACAGCCAACACGACGAGTCAACAAAGCGAATCGGTTTCTTTGCGCAGTTCTATTTCGTGGAGCAGAGTAAACCGACCATCTTCCTGAGCATCCGACATTTGTGTCATAATCGTGGTATCCATCACAGTTCCAATAAGGAAATACCGCTGAAGTAAATCCAATGTTTCTTCCATGGGGTGTTAGATTCATACGCCGGCTGCGCCATCACATTACGTAGATCTCCCACCGGCCTCATGGTGCGCCGCACCTAAATTGGGTATCCCATGAACATGTATCGCGTGATCTCTCTATCGAACCAGTGGTTTCGTACGCGTACAATATCGAGTTGTTCGCCTGCGCGGCTCGGTTCCGTGATGATGCCGGGCACGTGTAGTGGGTGGACTGAGTGTAGATATGTGACCGAGTGCTGGCACCATTGGCCGTCTTGTGTCTGGTCGCTTCAAATGCCTTCATCGGCCTGACTGCCTCGAACGTCGGAATTCCTCAACCACTTGAATGCGTCGACCGCTGAATACCTCAACCATCTGCATGCCCCGATCACCTCCACCGCATTGACCGGCCCAAAAGAATGCCGACATGTCCGAAGTAAAAAAGACACGCGGAACCTTGAGCCCCCAGATTGAGCCGGAAATCAGCACAGCAACATAAGCCAGCCATTACATACCACCAGAAAAAGAAGCAAAAACGCCCAAAAAATGTCTCCCCTCCTTCATCGCCCCCCCAACGGCTCCACCGTCTTCACCAACTCACTCACAGTCACAACCCGATACCCCCTCTCCCTCAACTCCGGCAACACAAGCCTCAGCATCGGCGCCGTCCACTCCCTCCGATCATGACAAATAATCACCGCCCCCGGATGCACCATACTCAGAATATGCTTTGCATTCTGCCCCGGATACGGAATCTGCGGATCATGCGGATACACACTCCCCAGCACGATCCGATAACCCCGATTCCCCAACATATCCCGCATGCCATACGTAAAAAACCCCGATCCCGGCCTATAATAATTATTCGGAAGAACCTTTCCCTCCGCCTCGTACGCCTTTGTCAGAATGCTCTTCACCTCGCCCACTTCATCCTCTAGCTGCCGTAGACTCAGCCCGCTCGCTGGCTCATCATGCATGCCATGGTTGGCAAGTTCGTGCCCCTCGCGTATTAACCGCCGCAGCATCTCCTCCCGGTGCAGCTGCTTCTGGACCTGCGACCCGATGACGAAGAATGTAGCATGGGCGTTGTACTCGCGCAGGACGTCCATGATTTCGTCTGTTCGGGTAGAGGGCGCATCGTCGAGGGATAGCGCGATGATCTTGTCGGGGGTGGTGACTTCGAAGAGCACGTCTGGGTATTTGCGGCGGAGATAGCTGATGAGGGCTGCGGGGGGCTTGTAGATGCAGTAGAGGGAGTAGATGGGGAGGAGGAGGACGAGGGCGAGGAGGACGAGGAGGGTCATTGTGGCCATTCTGCTGCGTCGGACGCGGCGCCGGAGCTTGGTGGGGAGGCGGAAGAGGGCGAGGCGTGGCATGTCAGTGCCTTTGGGGTTCGTGCTGCTGTGATGGTGGCGAGGCCGTCATATTTGTGCGATTGGGGTTTGGGGAGATTGTTGAGGCATCTGATTTCGGCGGTAACAGAGAAGGTTGTCGACACAGGTCACGGGAGTTCATTCGACGGGCGAGATGCAATGCAATCTTGATGTTATCGGAGATTATACCGAGTTTCATTGGTGGGGAGAGTGGAGGCCAGGGTCGACACGGCGGCGGCAGGCAAAACCCGCGCTTGGCGTCCGTTGTCCGTTATAGTTAGATATGTCACATCAACATGTGTGTATCACTTGTACTGTACAACTTGCGCACATTGGTCACGATGCGCTCAAAAACTGTGCATCGATACGAGATCGGCAATGTTGGTGCGGATTCTATTCCGTTCCACTTTATCGAGGTTCTTCGTTACGGTGTATACGTGACAAAAAGTCTCCAGACAGCGCTCCAATGCTCAACTTATTTTATATCTATCACGCATTCCTTCTCACTGCCGAAACTCCCCAACGCCTGCTCTAGATCCGCCTTCAAATCCTCCAAGCTCTCCACCCCGATACTCACACGCATCAGCCGCGGATTGACGTTCGGATCCGACATGGCCCGCCACTCAATCAAGCTCTCCACGCCTCCCAAGCTCGTCGCATGGTGAAACAGCTTCAACCTGCTGGGCAACTTCTTCGCCTGCTCCACATCTTTCATCACAATGGCAAACACAGGCCCGTAGCCTCCCTTCATCTGCCGCCGCAGCCAGCTGTTCTCGTCTGCCGCCTCAGGTTGCAAGCTTGCATGGTGTAGGCTCTCGACTACGCGCGCCACGACTGAGCTCGGCTGCTGGCCCTGCTGCTGCTTTAATTCCGAGCTGAGCCATGCTACAAGTGCCGTCGCGGTTTGGCTCTGCCTTGTGACGCGCAGTTCCAGCGTGCGCAGAGACCGCAAGCCCAACCAGCCTTCGAGACTACCCATGACGGACCCGAGCACTAATCTCTCGTCGCGGAGCTGCTTCGCCCATCCCTCAGCGTCGCGGGTCGGCGACACGGTCAACACACCGCACAGCATATCGGAATGGCCGCCCATGTATTTTGTCCCGCTGTGCATGATCATATCCGCGTCAAAAGCAAGAGGATCCTGCAGCGGCGGCGGCGCAAAGGTGGCATCCACGGTCAAGTACGCTCCGACCTGATGGGCTCTATCCGCATAGTACTGCAAGTTTCTGGCCTCACCCGTCGGATTCAGCGGCGTTTCCACATGAATCACATCCCCGGGTCCCAGCTCACTCGGGTCGCAATGGAGAGGCAGCTTCTCGAGGCCCGTCAGCCGCGACAGGATCTGAATGACACCATGACAGCCATGGTAGCCCTCCCCAATAGCAATGCGCTTCGGGTTCAGGCAAACCAGCATAGCGTAGAACGCAGCCAGACCAGATGCGTACGTGATGGAAGGGCCGCCGAGAATGCTCGTCAGAACGGCTTCTAGACGCGTTGTATTGGGATTCGAATCTCGAGAGTAGATATGGGAGTCGAGCGGTGCGGCGGGCTTTTCGCAAAGAATGTGTTTTCAAAACATAGAAACCTGTTGTCAATAATAGTTCGGACGAAGCGCGTGTCTATTCTACATCATGCGGTTCATGCTGTTCATGCTGTTCATGTTGTTCATGCTGTTCATGCTGTTCATGCTGTTCATGCTGTTCATGTTGTTCATGCTGTTCATGCTGTTCATGTTGTTCATGCTGTGCCCACCCACATCATTGAATCGAGGGAATAAACTCACATCAAGATTGTTCCAGTCTGCCAGCTTCTTGGGATCCCCGCTGCGATGCAGCTCCTCCGGGTCGTCGCTATATCGAAACGTCGTACTGACATGCATAGCCGGCGCTACAGCTCTATGCGTAGAGATGAAGTCGTCCGCATGGACTGTTCGCGACGAGAGCGACAGGCGAGCCAGTTCCTCGCTCCTGCTCGACACCTCTTTGGCCGTCATGGTGGGTTGGGTTTTGCGCGCGCGGGTGGTGATTGGTTTCGGACGCCTGCTGGTAGCTCTGGGAGTGGTGTCAAGGAGTTGGGAAGGAGTTTGCGTGGCCAGGAAAGAGTGCCGATGGGTAGGATGAACCAACGGGTCGCTGCTAGGGATATGGTTATGAACAGCGCAAATTGGATCAGGCCGATGGCGGAGGGCCCAACCTTGTCCATTAGGAAGCTCCTTGGCGTTGATTGAAAAGGGGCATCCGCATCGACGGGATGATGATCGGCGAATCCGCGGCTTAAGAGGGTCTCGGGGGAGGGCTCTCCGATCGCAAGCGTAAGTAATGGTAAAAAAGCCTGATCGTTCGCGCGTTGACCGGCCGACAGTGAGAGCATATCCTCTGTCGCGTGACCAGGAATTGATGGCTTCGACAAGAGCCTCTTTGGTTGGATACACTGCCTCGGGCGGCAAAACATCAAGAGGCCAGTCAGACATTTTGCTGAAAACGGTAGGCAGGAAATGACTTCAAAGTTTATGAGCTGCAAACCTGCAAGATCTCTTTAAAGGCGTGATCGCGATGGCTCAGGTAACCCGCGATAGTAGGTCACGTGGCCCGTCTCGTTGTCCCGTTTCTGTGTCATCAGATGCTTGCGGAGCCCGGACGATCTGAGGGACCTGAGATTGCGACGGACTGACAGAACTGGTCAATTGATCTTGGAATGACACTCGTTTGTTGTCTGTCCGAATACTTTTTATTCTTCATCTCGACTGAGCCTTGCCGTCCTCAATGTGTGATACTGTACAATACCTACTGTCGCCACTGCAATCTCTAACGCCGATTCTCATTCCGAGACCCAAAAAAACCCACAAAAAAGACAAAATGCGCAGTCGAAACTATAATGTCCAGCAATGGTAAGAGTATGTGCAGAGAAGAGAAAAGAGAATACAGAGAAAAAAAAAATGAGAGACGAGCCCTTCAATTGTCTCGGTTCTGGCTGATGACAGTAAGTTCGGCGCCTTGCCCACTATGGCCGCGCTTGCGTCCAGACATCAGAAAGCGAGAAACAGTCGGTTGACCGGACGCATCCTGCGACTCGGTCAGCTTAAAGAAGAAGCCACGCTTGCGCAGTTGCTGCTTGTGATCGTCCAACCCAACATCTTCGAAGCCCTCCTCGGCGGTGGGAAGTTGACCATCAAACTTCCCAGCCATGGCCGACCTTGGGAGCCGCGGAAGCCGCGCAGAGTCCAGGCTTTGGCGTCCAAAGCTGTCGTTGGACACAATTGGTGACCGTGCAGTGACATCCTGTCAACACATTAGAAGAGGAGCTGCGCAAGGGATTTCCACGCAATACGAGCCGGGAGGAACTCGGGAGGGCACACGACGTACAAATGATCTGCGGTACGAGTCAAAGGATTCGCGAGAAATGGGGAAATGCTCCAGGTCGCCGGAGCTGCTTCTAGTGTCTATCGATGCCCTCGACGTCCGCGACGTCCTTGACGACAAGTATCTGCGCGGTGGCCATTGATCTTTTTCTTCCGATGGCGAAGGCTAGATACACGTTAGGCTACACGATGAGTGACAGTCAAGACTCAACCTGCATTGCGGTGATGGGACAGGGGACGGTCTTACCGGCAAATATACACCACTGTCGTTGACGACTGTCGGAAAAGGGAGCTCTGGTCAATCAAGCTGCATACTGCCATGTTGCGGCAACATGCAATGTTTTGATGTGCGACGCGATGCAATGCGCCTTGGCCGAGGGTTCACGCACCACTCATCTTGTATTCGCCGGTATCATGGCTCTGGCTGCTGCATGCACTCAGCGAGGAGGCCTTGGTTCCCACAGTGACGACACGCTCAAAGCCGCAATGGGCATCCTGATGCTCGGGCTGTGGATGCTCATCAGGCAGCACAGGTCGTCGGGCAAAGGGATTGCGAATTGGCATAGTGGCGCGAAGGGACGATATGTAGTGATGGATGGACGCGGACAGCAAAGACTGTTGGAATGGTAAAATGTTACTGCAAAGAGATTGAGGATGGGAAAGGCCAAAACACCAACTGTACCAATGCGGATTGCGCGTAGACTGGGCATGGAGCCGAGGGAGTCATGCCGCACTTGGAGCTAGTCAACAGTCTAGACTCTAGACTCTACCTACTCACCTACCTAGGTAAATAACGCTCAAGACGAAAGCATCCAGGAGAAATGGACCTTCCTGGTCGTGGTCACTGGTGGCTCCTTGTCGTAATAAAAATGAGCCCATGTCATGGACCTTGCCAACCTTGCACTGTATGTAACATCCCGCGTCCATATGGATCGGTTTGGGGAATCCCGAATGCGCCGAACCGGCGAGTGGGCCGGACTTTCCTTGGCCCGAGGTGGCTCCTGTCATTCGCCGTCCATGACATCCATCTGATTGTGATGGATGATCGACATTTCCCCCAGATCTCGAGAAGCTTGCCGTTCCCTACCAGCTCCGATGCGAGACCTTTCGCTTGCCACATGGCCTTCGCAAACCATCCGTTCCGCGCCACCGCTTGCCGCCAATCCTGGGCATGTTCCCTTGCCTGGATGTGCATTCACATGATGGGCGCTCGTCTAATCTGCAAGTTCCAAACGATCGACTAATTAAGCACAGTGGCACGCAAGGTTTCCTTCTTGGAACTGTGTGCTCAAGCGCGGCAGGCAATCGGACGCCCAGGGCGTCGTCACGTTGAAGACGTCCCGCCTCGCGGGCCATCTGCGTTATGTATCTACTCCGTACATGCATGAGTTGTTATGGCGTCGGGTTGGAGGCAACTGTATCGGAAAACCATTCCGCCATCTTATTACTGTTGCACGCACGCTCGCCATTCCGCCAAGACTTGCTGCCTTCGTTTGACTTGCCAACTGTAGAGCAAATATTGCCCATGCTGATCCAAATGCCACTGACCAGTACCACTGTCTTGATCGTGGCGCGGTCGAGCATCTTTTCATGATGTGCCGGTAGGCTGCGTACACCGCGTATTGCCTTGGCCCAGATACCTTACGAAGCATCTCGAGCCAAATAATACGGAACACTTTACGACTTCCATTTATCATGCCAAGTCAGTCTTGGACTCTTTGGGCTCTTGATGGTGCGGGCACTTGTGCCAGCTGGACGCACATGTCTCACAATAACCTGCCACTTGTCTGTTGTGCCTGCCGATTTGCCCGTCACTTGCCCGCCACCTGCCTGCCATTCGCCTCTTTATGCCAGACTGTCGATTCATGATTGGGATCGAAGCCAAGGTAGACTCTTCTTTCATCCCAGGGGCCCCTCGTCCTTACTTCACCTATGTTGCCGCTACATGCCCCGTTTCACTACCAGACAAGAATCGCTGCTTCCTCCACTCACGGACAATAGGAAGAGTAGGTAGGTCTTCATGCACGTCCCGATAGGCACGTTTGACACAAGCCTCGCATTCAGTGGCATGTCTTCTTACCACGGACTGCTCGCTGGCTCTTGCTGTCATAAAATCAGTGCTGTGCGAGGTCTGCCCAACCATGTGCCTCTGAGCAATATCCTGTCTGAGACATGCTTCCTCTCCATGACATTTGCCTTACAGGTTCAGTTTTTCACACTCGCTTTGACCGGCATGACTTGAAATCCATGGAGAGAGTCTTGCGCTATGCCTTCTTTTTTCGTGCATTGGGAGCTATGGCAACAGATGACCTTTGTAGGCATATCCCACCATTCCACTGTATCATCCCCATGTTTCCTAACTCCCGACTGCTAACAAAACGTGTGTATTCAAGGTCCTCGGATGTAGCATCTGTGTTGTAGTCGTCATTGGTGCGTTCAAATCATGGCTGGCAACTCGACAGATGCAGGCACACGAAGTCATCGACGAGGAGCGACGAACAAGAATCACCGAGATGAGCTATTGCGGCATCCGTCATCTAAACCACAGTAGCATTCCATTTGGGGCGTGTGCGATTGAACAAGGGCAAGAGGTAGAAGGCATCTGGAATTCCTGTCGCGTGGTGTCTGACACCAACCAGGCGACCTCTCCAGCGACTCCACCAAACGATGGCAATAACCGACCGCTACAAGAACGCGAAGGGGTAATATACTCAAGCATATACGATAGTCATGAAGATGAAGTAGCGAGGCCTACAAGTCCGTCGAGCTCAGTCGTCACTCATTCATCGGCGCCGTCTTCCACATATCATGATTGTCGCTCAACGGGCCATCCCGACGACGACGTCGATGACATGGTCACAGCGCCCGTACGAACAGAGGGCAATTCGAGGACGCGCCAAAAACCTGCCAGAGATGTCAACGTTGCGTCTAAGGCGCCAAACACACCTTTGACGCCATCGCCGCAGCCTCCGCAGGATGCAGTCGCGCCCACATTGCCCACACACAGAGATGGGATTTCGACGACTCGCCGACAACCTGCCATAAACGATGAAGTTTTATACAGGACACCGATAACAAACCTAATGTCGTTACCCCAGGTCGGGTTTGCGAGCAGCCATAGTGCGTCATTGCTGGACTTCAATCGTGTGCCGCGCAACCCCAAGGGTCGTGTATATGGTTCTGCGAAAGTCTACGCCAACACGGAGCATCGAAGGAGGAATTCGGGGTTTGAGATCCTTCCCGCAGGTACCCTGGGTGAACGACTGGAGTTTCTGCAACAATCCAACAAGAAACTAGCAGACCAAAAAAAATCACGCAATGACTAAGAAATATGACCAAAAATCTTTGACGTATAACGAAACATTTCTGAATTTAGAACTAGTTAGTTATTAGATTTTGGCTGGGGTATAACCAGATGTTTAAGCGCCAAGTGTGAACGGCCTTGGTCGGGTGGGTCGGAACGAATAGCTTATTTACTTATTTAGATGACGTATAGTTAGACGATGACAGGTAGTATCCTGATTGCCTGCCACTTACAAGTCCATTGTATGGTTTGTTTCTCGGCAAGTACCGCGAATTATGACGTATATGGCCAATAGGTGCCAATTTTTCGCTGACGGTCTCTGCTTGTTGCTCCGCGTGCGGCTCGTATACCAGGCCTTGGCCCTTCTTTCGAGGTGAAACCTTTACGGATAGATTCTCCCCGCATCATGTCTACGACCTCGGAAAGCCCACCCGACGTGATAGAGGAGTGTAAAGGCAGGTATTTCTAGGCTGCTCTCTGTGACGGCTCAGCGAGCTCTGACCGTTACACTGTACCTGTATATCCCACACTAAGCTGGTTCTCATCAGCTTAGTGTTCGGACCTTTTGGTCGGGTCGGTAGGGATATCCGATTCCTCACAGTACACAAGTGCGAACGAGATGAAAAGGTGGTCGCCCAAATACGGCAAAAGCGTCGCCTCACCGTCAACCACGACATCACACGCATTCTACCAAGAACACATTTCGAGAGCACCTCACGGCAAGTGGCGTCATAATCGTCCCTCAATAACACAGCTAGAATCGTGAGGAAAAGTCCTGAAAAGTCAGAGGGTAGTTACTCTGGACTGGCCGCCGTGTAGCTCCAGCGTCAAACCTACCAGGTCTATCTAGCCTTGCCCAAAAGAGCGTGTGTATGGAAAGATACGAATGCGTCATATGTGACAAACTGTCAGGCCTTATGGGAGCTCCCTTGAAGAGGTTGAGACAGATATTGTAATTTGTGGAATGAGTTTGCGGAACAGCTCGTTGATAACTCGTCGCTCAATGCCCAGGGTCGTAGACAGCAAGTGCCATGCCTCGTTATCTTCAAGCAGTGATAGATTTGGGATCGGGGCTGTAAATATCACGTTAGCGTGTTGGCGTGGAAGGTTGAAATGGCAATGCATACTTTCTGGAAGTCTGAAGACCATTTTCCCAGACTAATTCGTTGAGGAGCGCCCAGACGGTGACAGCGCCTTTTATCCTGGCCCCTGTTCCCATAAAGCTCACGACCTAGTTCTCATCTCTCAGTCTTGTAATGTATCTCAAGACACGTCCGCAAATTTTCTCCTTTGTCCTCCCTTGTAATCCTCTAGCTTTAGACCACCTAAGCTTAGGCTCTCCACAACGGTTGAACAGTAGGTCCAAGCAATCGTTGAAGAGAGCATGGACATCCTTCAAAGACCGTATTCGTTCAGCGACAGTACTTTGTTCGTGACCTGCTCCGTGCTGTATTATTGATATAGCTCAGTCTGATTAATTCCTGCCATGAGTGCACCAAGCAGCGTGGGTGAGCATCTCCTGGACCGACAACCACGACGATCCTGACAAAGGTCTTTGAACAAATCCCCCAAGATTTTGAAGATTTCGTCTATAAATTGATCTCTCTTCTGTTCCATATGACAGCTGCGAAATAAATGAGCTTGGAGAAACCATGAAGATGCGGGGTCGCCATACTCAACAACATCGATGATCGGAGGAAACGGCAGGTGTGTTGTTCCCAGACCACCGACACTTGTTCTTATGGCCACTTGGGTCATCTTCTCGAATATCTCACCGCGAGAGAAGACCAACGACACAAACATGCAGATAACACACTCTGGATCGTACGACGTTGGAAGTTGGCCAGATAACTTGTCGATCCAAGTGTGCACATATTTTGGTGGCCTCGAGATAACCTAACTACCAAGAGATAACTAACTATTGGGTAACTACATACATATGTACCAGGTACCTACGTCCTAGAAAACGGGGCCGAACCTCGGAGATCAGCTGCTCGGTTAGCTCAGCCTTGTGTGAGGACCGCTGCCACCAGCGCCTCTCAGCCACGTCACGTGACGGCTGCAGATTCGGTGCAGCCTGCGGAGTACTAGGGCTCAACGCCTGCCGCACCCCTTTTGCTTTTCTTTTCTTTTCTCTCTAGTCTACTCTCTTCGTTAATAGAGCTGCACTCGTTCGCCTCCTGTGCCCGCTGTGGTCAGTCGTGACACAAGAGTAGACTCTCAACTAACTCGCTGGTGCACGAGTTCAACAAACGCACCACTCACTCTTCCGCCCGATCCCATCCCGATCGTGCAACACTCCGTCGGCTGCACACGACCCAAAATTAGGGTGCAGAACGATCGAACGACCAGTTGCCGCCCCTAATGCCAAAGAAGAAGGACTGGGGAGCCTCAACTAGATCATCCGCCCGCTTAGCCAGCAGAGAGCTGAGCGAAGAGCCCGAGAGAAAGGATACCGCCACCCGCACCGTCAAAGAAGAAGACGACATCTGCCCTGGCGCTTTCCCCAACGACGAGCACCGTTTAGTAGCTCAACTGTCGACCGAAATCGCAGACGACTCCCCGATAGACGAGTCCTCTCTGCGTCCCGAACCACCAGAAACCGACATCGACACCCAGGTTGCCATCGACGCCCAACTCTTGGCGTCAACCGAAGAAATGGCAACCGACGAGGCGCCCTCGTGGTTTCAACCTATCCTCGATAGGATAACAGCGCTTGAGCGCAGCTCAAGCCGGGCGACCAGTACCACCTCCCCAAGCAGCGAGGGACGTGGGACCCGAGAAACCAGTGCCGCCAACGGCACTGGTTCCAAATCAACTGGCTTGGCCGCTAGCAAAAAGCTGGACCCGTACGGGGACAGCCAGGAGGCCAAGAAC
>SRPQ01000036.1:0-69499 GCA_018360075.1 Claviceps cyperi
TTCTGCGTCGAATACCACAGAATGCGGAAAGTCGGGGAGGGAGCCCTGTCCACAACCAATCTCTTTGCCGCCCTGGTAAGCTGCGAAGCCATTGCCAACCTTTCCGTCGCAGGTTTGTGAACCGTCCGAAAAAATCACCACGTTGTCGGGTGGTCCCCTGGGGTCCAAAGTAGATCCGGGGGGTGGCGACGATGGGTGTTCATTAGTCTTTCGACTTGGGGCAGCACTGAGCAGCACTGCAGTTCGCTGAAGTCGTGTTTTGCGTCTGAGGAGTACCGGGGCGTCTACTCGGCTCGCCAAGGGGTGCGACTGTGCGAGTGATCAGATTTGCGCAGGCGTACACTGAATCGTAGCCTGATTTCTTCTAGGGCCATCTCTGCTGACGGAATGGCTGCCTCGCGGCAAAGTAGCCCGTTAGGAGTGGTCCGCCACACGGGGAGGATCGCCCTAGCTGCCGCATTGAAGACCTTCTGTAAATCGTCAATGTGTCCTCCTACAGGTAGGTACCTAGGTACATCCTAAGTCAGCCCCTCTTTCAGCATGTGCCTTGTCACTTGTGTTACGGATTCAAGTGCCCGTCTCTACATATCACTACGCCTTCACGTACTGCGACATATGAGCGACACAGCTTTTGTCGATTTTCTCTTACAGTTCAACTTGAGGCAGGCTCTCTTCCGAGCCCATGTCGGACTCGGTCACTACAATTCGAACATCCCCCAGTTGCAATCCCTCGAAGCCGACGACCAAATAAATCCAACACCGCCTCCAACAGTCTTCGTACGACCAGGCAGTAGTGTTCTTGACTGCGGACTGCGCGCCCCTCACAACACGACTACCCTTACGTCTACAGGAGGCTACACACAAGGCATGCGCATATTGCGTCCCTGCCGTCAGGTTGACTCAGCCCGCGCCAATCTATTCGTCAGCGAGCTTGGCATCACAGACTCGCCAGCCAACCACGAGTACAGATATCTTGTTACACGATTGCAACGTCAGTTCATCAACGAGTCTTGTTCAGCTCACTCTTCGTCGTCGCGGCTTCGTCTTATACCCCTCTGTTATTTCGACTGCGAAAGATATACCTTGCGTCTCGCGCTCCCACATGGGACGGGGAGTCGAAGATCTCGCGTCGTCCATCTTCTCAGGAGAAAACGTTCATGACAACGTCTTCTTCAAGTCATGAAAACTCTCGCTTTAAACGTATCTCTTCCTTCTGGAGCTTTCGACAGTCTTGCCAACGGCCCTATATCCAATCCAGTCTCCTACTCCGAACCCGATCATATCTCTTCGAAGCTAGCTATAGATCCATCTAGAGATACTAGCAGCTTCAGTGGCCAGCTAGCTTCCTTAGTGGCGCCCATATCTTGTTTAGCGCATGAGTTAGCGATGCAGGGCCCTCTACTCAACTCTGCCAGTAGTGTGAATCATGTCACTACTGGCTTCCTTACCAGTCGGCAGCTTGTTCGTGGTGGTGATCATCCAAACATTACCTCGTTATCCTCTCCAGCCACTTGGGATATTGCAGCCCCGTCATTAGAGAGGTCTGTTTCCGCAGACTCGGTCAATGCATCTCATCCATCGTTGCAATTTTACAGCGGACTAAATGGCAACTCCTCGCTGGGAGATCAAAGTAATCTCGATGCCTTGAGACGAAGAGCCGAACGACTCTGCCGTGACCAACAGACAGTCTTCGACGAGATGAGCAACCAATGGTTCAAAGAGAAGGCTGAGTTATTGCAACTGGTCCATCTTCTGAGAGAACGTCTTCATCTCTTAGAGAATGAGAATACTGTATTAAGATCTGCGGCAGCTCATAAGTCACGAACTCATAACTCAGAACACCAGAAGTTCAGCTCTCAGCGCAAGAGCCTCGGGGAGATGTACAGTAGGAACTCGTCATTGCCTCACGGTTTGTGTGGCTACAACGCCAGCGAGACATCGGGAGGCTTATCACTGCCGCCCGGCTTGGATGGCGCATCACGTCGGCCACACTTTGCGAAACCAACAGCCAGTCCTTACCATTCACCCAGCAGCGCTCCTACCGTCGGACACATCGGATCTCTGAGTCCAAGGACCGAGCCCCAAAACTCAGCGTCCATCGATTTCCTGCTCCCGTTGCCTTCCCTCGAGCACGCAGGCGACGGTCCCATCATTGACGTCCAAGAGATTGACCCCAAGCTAGAGGGCATCCCCATTCGAGCGACCGCTGTACAAAGACCAACATTCGAGCCAACAGCTACTTGTAATCAGGCAATCGTCAAGACTTGCATCACCAAATCAGATCAAGAAGACCCATCAGCAAGCGACTTTCACCAGACGAAGCGAAATGGCTTATGGGGAGCATGGGAAAGGGAGAAGCTGCGGAACGATCGGCGTCGGTCTGGTCTTGCCCCCTTGACAATCGTAAAGAACTCGGAGCAAGCAAAGCGTTTACTTACCGCAGACGAATCTCGGCGCTTGACTATGCACGCTGGACACACACCCAATCACTCTCAGTCTTTCTTCCCGACCATGACAGCTACGGAGGGAAGCTCTGCGGCTGCTCATAGTCACGCGACAGCATCAACAGCGGCGCCATGTTCGATTCAAGGAGAGCAAGACATACACACGATTGGCGATTACGTTAAAACTGATAGAGCCCAGCAGCTGTATCAATGTGCGGACAACGACCTGGAGAAGACGCAGATAGATGGCATCAGTGAGGCAGACATTGAAGGGTTCTTGGAGCCAGCAGATGATGTGCCCTTGAAAGGTCCCTTGATGATCAAAAATATTCCTGCGCAAGACGAGGTCTTTTGGGCGCGAGTCAATCAGCGGCTTGACCCAATCAGTCAGGGAAAGGACGCGCTTCCTAGGGTATTGCAATCACCAATGCTGGATACCACGTCGGCCCTGGAGGATACATCATCTACCCAGCAGAACGATGCTCATGCGCCAGAGGAGTTGGGCGCTAGAATGCAAAGTGAGGATGAGGTGAAAGATGGCAGTGCTTCTGTTGAAATCGACGTCCCTCTGATATTCAGGGCGACTTCGAATTTTGGGACGCCATTCGGTTGTGCCTCGTGAGAGGTGGAAAGATCTCCTCACTTTGAGTTTTTACTAGATCCTCAATATCCACCAGCGAGAGTTCTCTTGGAAGCTTCTTCTCTTGCATTTCCCATTACATTTGCCCTTCTATTGCTTTTTCGATTAGGCATTTTATACCCCCTTTTGTTCATATTCTCTTTTGTACATGCGCATTCTTGGTCTCGTGGCCAGTGAAAGAAGTTATTGTCTGAATGGGGAGTGTGAAGGCGACGTCCTCAAAGTACCATAAAAACATCGCATTAGCATCATGTCGAGGTATGTGAATAGACGAGGCGCTGCCGCTAGCTGCGAGATGGTCGTGACTGGAACGATTACGCGTAGGACGTGGATTCAGCGTTAGGAGGAGCCAGGTGACTGGGCGCTTTTCTCTTGCATCGTTCACTTCGTAATACTGGCATGGCACCTTACAGCATGCGTGAACTAGACGATTGGCCTAGACTCTGATCCCCTAGAAGAACTGCTTTAGGTTCTGCTGCTCGTGCATCGTGGTGATCAATGATCATGGAGTCGTTTTGAGGATTATGTGTGTTCCGGACTCTCTGTATCTCTGCCATCTGCCTTCTCGGATATAGACTAGTCGTCTAAATTCGTCCGCCATAGTATCAGACTAGTTTGTTTGGCTCTAACGCAGTACCAATCGGTGTCACTCGTCGATCACTCCAGCCGATCCAACTCGCCCCGCGCGTGGCTCCATAGACGAATTGTCACGACGAATACTCTGTATAAGCATGGCATTTTCATTTGTCATTTACCCTAACCATTGGATACAAGCACATATACAGGCAAAAGATGCTCTCAAATACCTTGTAGAGAGCAGGGAACCGCGGAAAAAGAGGAATGTAGCACGGGAGAACCCTAAGACTTACAGTCGTGTAAAGACAAGATATGAGAGTTTGAAGATCCGTGAAAATCATGGAAAACGACACAGGGCCAAGAAAAAATTGGAAAAGAAATCGGCCATTACGCTGCTTCACTTGCATCGTCTACAAAAAAAAGATAACAGAAGCCTAAACGCCCATTGTGAAGTCGTGCTCGATGCCAGGGGTGACACTTGCCATGAACTGGTGGTGGTTGAGTTAGCAAGTCAGTGAAAAGTATGATTGATATAGCTGCGCTCATAAAAAGAAGAAGATTCAAAAGACGAATTTGATATTATCTTTGGACAAGGAATTGGAGAACCTGAGGAGCGAAAAAAGATGAGAGGAAAACTAACCTTGAGAAAGACGACGAGATACTGATCTACGCGGATGGCAACTTCATGGTCGTCGGCTTCTGTGCCTTGGACCTCTTCCCATTCGTCCTTATCAGCGGCTTCCTGGGAGCTTTTCATATCTAGCCTGGCAAACTCGTCAACGAGATCATTCATACCCGAGCCGCATCCGACAGCCTTGCCAGCCCTGAGCTTGTCCCTCCGGATGCGCAGCGCGGCGTCGGCGCGATCAAGAAGCGTCTTCATAACAGAGGCATGTTTGCAGGGATGCACACTGGCCATCTTGATGTTATTTGCGAAGAAGGGGAAGTCCTCGAGCGTGACCGTCTTGTCCTTGTAGTCGCCGACAATATCTTCCATCATGCTCTGTGGAGGGAGAGGTTGGCCATTGGGTTGATAGCCGGAGAGATACAGTCGCGGAGTGCGATAGTAGGGGGAATACATGATATAGAGAGTGTATGTGCGGCGTCCACTGTGAAGATGATGAGCAAGACTTGAAGATGGAGCGAGCCAAAACGTGAAGAGTTTTCTTTCGTCAAACAAAAAGGAAAAAAAGGTGTGTACCAGGAACAAACCGTACATACCTGCTTTTTAAGTCTGTTCCCGTGTCTTGAATAATGGCATCGTCGTCATCCTCGTCCTCCATGTCCGGGATATCATCCTCTTCGAGATCTGTTGTATCTGCCACATTTCCCGCATCGTCCACGGCTCGCACATCCCGAGCCTTCAAGGGCTGGGAGCTCGCCAACCCTCCGGTCCGCAGCCAGCCGTCTTCGTCGTCACCCGGCGCTCCACCCGCACCCTTGAAGTCCTCGCCATCGCGCACCAAGGCTTCCTCGTGGCCAGCATCACCCGCGAAGTCATCATTCAGCCTGCGATGACAGGGAACGTTTCGAGTGACGAGAAACTGCTTCCCGGTTGGTAGGAAGGCCGCTCGGAGGCTTTCGGAGTCGGCATCGGCCCACGACCAGGTGGGAAATTTGTACACCAGGTAGTCGCCAGCGGCGAGGAACTCTTCTGGTGTTACTTGGCCGGTTTCTCTGAAAGTGGAATTATGCGAGACCGGGGTGTACCGGTCTCGTAGGGTGTTGACAGTTGATCGGAGGTAGTTCATGGCAAACAACGGTGCAATTTTGTCGTATCAAGATCTACCGGCTGGGGACGAAGCTCGTAGTCTGGAGTTGGGTTCGAGCGAGCCAAGGCGCTACAGGCTATCAATGACTCGCTATAGGTTGCAAGCCGTCCGATGTTGGATAATTTTAGTGTGGAGGAGGAAAGGGATTCGTAGCTGCGTCTCGGAGAAGAAGGTCTCGGTAGATCTCGAGTCCGCAGCTACTTGCCTGCATCAGAACAGGGTGACTGATTGACGGCGGTACGGTACTAGGTAGATGATGTATGTGTGGTGCCGCAAGACATCACATCATTCATGGCGGGGTGGTGATTGGCGGGGTCCATTGGTTGGTCACCTCAAGCCTCGAAGAGGTATGTAACAGCCCCCCCCCTACGGAAAAATAACGCCCAACACCAGATTGGACCCAGAATGAATCACCACACCTATTTATTTCACTTTTTCGCAATCTGGCCATTTAAAATGTCAAAAATGTGTAATTGAGCTGGGTCTATAGAATCATGAAGGCTTAATCAATTGACTGCCTCGATACTTCGTGTACCATCCCTTGGAATCTATCCCAGCCTGAAGACGGTCAGCCACGCTGTCGACAAGGTCGTTTACGAGCTCCTTTTCGACTTCATCCCAAACATTTGTCGCAAATTTTTCGAGGTGCTCTAATGCGGCCTGGGACTTCTTCATATGGGCCATATTCGGATCCCGTTTAAAAATTCGCTGTTTCAAGCATGCCCATAGGTTCTCAATGAGATTCAGGTCGGGGCTGTATGGCGGCCAGTCCAGAGGAGTCACCCCAGCTCCTCGAGGCAATCTTTCACGATTTTGGCAGTGTGAATCGGCGCATTGTCATGCGTGAAGATAGTGTCACTATTGAGCATGGTTGGAAGGTATTCCTCAAGGTGATCACGGTAAACCGCGCTTGTGACGCCACCTTTCTTTGAGTCGGGGTGACGCTGATTGCCGTAGCGAACTCCACCCCAAAACATAACGCTATGTACCTATGTACGGGTGACGTTTCAACTTCTAAACTCCGTATCAGATGTCATGAATCCGGGCCAGCACACTGAAGGCGCCCCATACACCAGCTCAGTCATTCTCTTCATCGCTGACTTCTTCGCCCGCTTCCAATGCTGCTCTTCTCCTGTCCACCTCGCGCTCTCGCTTCCTATCCAACAGTTTTTTCAACCGCTTCGCTGAGTTGAAAACGCCGTTTGTTCCCGCTCCGCACGCTGCACATGTAGGATCTTTGCGATATCGTTTTAAAGCACACGGCTCGCAGAAGTAGTGTCCGCACCGCGTGATCACAGGAGCCTTGTAGTCCTCCTCACAGATGATACACACAAAAGGGATGTTCTGAAGAAGCGCATCCTCTTCTTCATCCTCGTCTCCAGCGTTGTCGCCGGATCTGTCTCGATCTGCGCTGGCTACCACTGTGCCACCCAAGTTCTTCTTGCCCCGCGTAACCGTATCCCATTCTCGGTCGAGTTGCCACCCGTGTTTGTAGTCTTCACGACTATGTAGGTATTTGCTGCATTAAGAGTAAAATAAAATAGTTAGTACAGGGTCTTTTAGTGGACAGATGAAACGAGGAAGGAAAGGTACATACCAATTATCTCCAAACCCACAGAATCCTGTCTTTTTGTAGTCCTTGCAAACATCAGGAGCAAAGTCTGTCACAGTTATAGTCCGGATGTTCGTCGGTGCTTTCACCGGGCCGACCATTCGTTGTGGCGCATCAGGATCCTTTTGGATAAAGGATGTTTGGTTGGCTAAGCCTTTGTACGTGCCATCGGGATCTCGATTTTTGGCGATCGACTTGGACGGACCGCGAGGATCCTTCGACGACAGAGCATCTGGAGCACCCTCATCGTACCAATTGCTCTGCTTGGTGGCATCATTCGAGTCAGAAATGGGCACTTGGCGGTTTGCTGTAAAGACAGTCGCTTTCAGATCTTGGGTACCAGTCGCTGTGTCTTTAGAGGAAGCAGTGATGGCGCCGGTTCGCTTGCGTCTCTTTACTCGCTGACCAGATTCATCTTCAGAAGTTGAGAAATCGCTATCGCTGTCACTGTTGGCTGGGGGTGGCGTGGCGGGTCGTTTTCTGATGTTCGCTTTTCCTCTTGCGCCTCGCTTTCTGAAGAGCGCGATTGGCGCAGGATCGGCGGATGTCGCGGTGTTTTCTGCATCCATAGTAAACTACACAAAGACGTGCGTGCGCTGTACAACTAAGTCGGTGGTATGTCGCAACTCGCAAATCGGGTCTGCAAGTTTCGGCATGTGGCATGGTGATGGCGGGTCGATCGAGCGGCAGCTAAAAGGATGTGAAGCCTCAAGTGAAGGATCATACAACGTGAGACTGAGGCATGTCACTTGTGGACTCATGTGGCTGGTGTCATGACGTACGTTCGAACAAGTTCTAACAAGCGGCACGGATTACTCATCACGCGCCATTTGTAGACATTCATCATGAGATGGCTAGGACTCTAGGACTGATGTAGGGACTGAGGTCCGAAACGAAGTCTCCGTAAGAACTGATGAAAGATCCGATTCAATGATCGAGATGCGATCCGTACTGGCGGGCGATTCATTCGTGAAATGAGTGGAATGAGGCCTCTAGACTCTTATTCATCACGGACCACGGCGCGGCTAGACGGGTATGTATGTACTGTACATACATACTGACCAATGACTGTGTCAGTCTGCTCAGATAGTATCGAGACATGGCCAAAAAAAGGATGCACGGCAGCATGAATCCAGGTTCGTCGTTGCAGCAACTATCTACCTATGGTAGCTCCAATGAAGCGCCTCCTCAGGAGTCCAGGACTGCGCCATGCATTATGCATAGTTATGCCGATTTCTCAATCGAGATCACAAACATGCAGTACGGCGTACCTGTCGAGTACATTAGGTACAATAGCGCGGAAGTGGGCGGGGCCGCGGGAGCACATCGTGAAGAGTACATATGTACTGAGTAGGTACCTTCCTTGTAGTTCGGGTGGACAATGGAAACGTACTAATTTACGTACATACATATACTACCAAAGAGGTACCTATGCACGGAGTACCGCATTATCACCACTGTTACGGACGGAGTCGAAACAGGACGGTGTGTCACATGGAATTCAATGTTGTTTGGGGCCAGAAAGCGACAGGACTGGGCCTTCGTTGTCACCGGCGACATTTGTGCTATGTAACTAAGTCTCCCTCACCCGTCTGTTGTCGCTTTGCTACCGCTGGTCCGCTATCATGTCTTATCCCAATTCTCGAGATACATACCTGGGGGAAGGAAAACCTCTCCTGCCGAATACGAGCAAGGCCGCGTATACTACGTACCTTACGTACTCAACTCTGAACACCTGGCATATCCTCAAATCATCCAGAACTGAGAAACCCAGGCGAAAGTCGTCCGGGCCTTGTCGCTGATTGATGCGTTCGCTGGTCTGTGCGGGTATCGGCCATGAGGTACCTAGCAAATTGTACTCTGTATGTACTTGACATTCCATCGGGCATCACAGCCGTGGTGTTGTTTCTATGTACTATGTACTCCGTGCATACCTACTCTACGGAGTACTCCGTACTTTTTATTATTCCCTCCATTTTTTCAACCCCCAGGACCCAACCCGCCCCCGTGGCTCCCAACTCCATTTTAGCGCCAGCGGCAACACCAAGGCCGCGTGGTGGGATAGTGCACTCTCTCCTTCACACCAGCACTCTGGGTCTTCATTGGCCTTTGTCTTGTCGCTCAATCGTTCCCTCGCTTGCTACTTCTCTCCTTTGTGCTGCTTCATCGCACGCGTCTGG
This sequence comes from Claviceps cyperi, assembly GCA_018360075.1. NCBI lineage: Eukaryota > Fungi > Ascomycota > Sordariomycetes > Hypocreales > Clavicipitaceae > Claviceps > Claviceps cyperi. The sequence continues at coordinate 9,225 of SRPQ01000036.1, forward strand.
TACCCGCGATCGCGACGCTGAGATTGGATCAGGGCCCAATCAGGCACGGCGCTCTCTGCTTTCTTCGCGCCCATCCCTGCAGCCGCGTGCCCTCTCAGCTCCGCCATCAGTTCTGGCCTCGCCCAGCGTTGCACCTACGGTGAAATCTCAGCAGTGTCGATCTCGCTCTGGCTTCCTCTCCGCATCCTTTCGATATCTTGAGCGGCTCGACACGCTGTGCAGGAATATTCTGCGGACGGCCACGCTCCTTTCCACCGCCACCACCGCGTCGCGGCTACGTATTCGGGCCACTGATTTTTTAAAAGCCTCCCGGTACCAGTCCAGATTGATGCCATCGCCAAGCTCGTAGACAGTCTCCCTGTTGAGCTGCCTGGTTCATCAGGATGGCTTCGTCTGTGGTCCCTGAAAATCGTCCGGATTTTCCGGTCCCTGGAAACAGAGATGACGCGAATGATCCCTTCGTCACCCAATTCTCCGGCTCCGCTCATCATCGGTTTTCGACTTTCGACCAAGAGCTGTTCGCTGCTGGACCTGGATCCTCGCCCACGCAGGCCAGACGCGCTCTGGAGGCACATCTTGCAGAGACTGATCGTCGGTTAGATGAGGCCGGAAGACTGGGCACAGCATTGATTTCCCAGCGGAAACTGCTGGCGGAGCAACTGCAACAAGTGCAGAAGCTACAGGCTGAGGGAGAGCTTGGCCCAGATTTGCGCAAGAAACTGGCAGAGATTGAAAGAGAATACAATGATCTCTCCCGGGAATCCGCTCGCGTGTTTCTTCCCAAACAGAGGGTGCCGAGCAATGAGGCCCATCAAGGCTCTCCCTTCGCTATAGAGAGCCGCAGTGGTAGGGTAAGCACGCCTACGAAAGCACCTCAAATCTCCATTTGAATTATATCCGTGTGTTTGGCTGACTCTGTTGATGATACCAGCGCTCCGTCAGCCCCTCTAAATTCGAAAGTCAGGCTACAGGATCTCCCACAAAGCTCAACGCACTAAATCGAAAGAAGCGAAATCAACCTTCCAACCGGGTACATGACATTGAATTTGCTGCTGAAATCAGCACATCGCTCATTGCTCAAGTCCGTAACTTGCAGGCATTGCTTTCTGAAAGAGATGAGGAGTTAAAGACTACTCATTCGGAAAAGCAAAGGCTGGAGATCGAATCGGAAACCTTCCAACAACGGCTCAAAACACTCGATGAAAGCGAAAATCGCTACAAAGAGGAGAACTGGAACCTCGAGACTCGTCTTCAAGAAAGCACCATGCAACAAAGGGACGCTGCTGATCGTGAGAAGAAACTGACACAAGCCCTCAATATAGCCAGTGCAGAGAAAACCGCTGTTCAAAAAGAATTGGATGATGCCAGGTTGTCTCATTCCAAATTGGCTGAAGAGCATGCTGTGGCCGTAAAGCATCTCGACATTGAGCTAGGCACAGCAAAGCGCAACATGGTCATGGCAGAGAGCGAGCGGGCAGCCATGCAACGCAAGATCAATGACTTGGCCAGCCAGAATCAAGAGCTTGCCCTGGCGTTTTCATCCCAACGCGCACGAGCTGCTGAACGTGACTCGATGGGTGGCCTCAGTGAGGAGGACTTCGAAACCGCCGCCGATGACATCACGCCAGAACATTCTCCACCAATGTCCCCTATCAAGAGCACGCCGAGACATGCCATGCTTGAGACTGAAACTATCAAGTCTTCCCTGAATCATGCTCAGCGGACAATCCAAACCCAACGGAGCCAGCTTCACCGTGAGAAGACGGAAAAGCTGGAACTCAGAAAAATTATCCAGGATTTGCGCGATGACTTGGAGAAGTCTCGAAGTGAAGTCAGTACTGCCCCTGGTGGTGCCTTCATTTCTCGTCGCTCCCGCAAGGCTGAATCAAAAGAATCCAAGAAACCTGCTCGGCTGCTGGGCAGCGTTCGGCCCAGCAGGCAGGAGGTTCTCTTGGATGACGATGACGATGATGATGAATGGGAGGATCATGTCGCCGACTCATCACCGAGCAGGTCATCTGTTACTGGAGCAACCCTCTTCACCAGGACCTTCCGCCCAGCTGAAACCAATGACCATTTCGACACTGCTAATGAGGCGAGCGAGTCTGCATTTGAGACCGCTAACGAGCGTGCTACGGAGACAGATGACTTCCAAACTGGCAACGAGAGACTTTCTGACAGTGAGGATGATGATGAGACCGAGACGGAGAGTCCTTCGAGGGGATTCGGTCACATGAAACGACAGCCGGGCCGATCCGCTGTCCTGTCACGGCCAGGGACCCGAGACTCATTTCATAGCACGGCGTCGACTTCGGCAGACGAGGAAGACCCTCCAATTCTACGTACACCGACTGGAACACTTTCGTCCCAGAGGAGCCGTCTTAGACTCAGCCGAAGCAGAGGTGGTTTCTCAAGAAGGTCCCGACAAACCAGCCAAGAGCCAAATATGCGGGATAGCCCGGCGAGTCATACGAGTGGTGGCACTCCAAAAGCTGCAGGCCAAAGTCTGTTCGCGGAGCTTCAAGACTTTGGTAGTGACGATGAGTCTTTGGCCACTGCCACACCCAGCAGACGCAGCATTCGCTCTGGTACTCCTGGCTCGGTTCGTCGAATTCTGACATCGCCTCCCCCGTTACCTTTCATGGCGCGAGCCGCCATGGTGGACAGCGGTATGATGACCGAGCCTGTCAAAATTACTGCTGAAGTTTTTGAGGAAGACTCGGAGAGACCCGTATCTATGGAGTCTGTGTTGCATGCCGGCGACGGCCTCCCGGCTACCTGGTCAGAGAGCAGAGCTATTGAAACGGACTTTGTTCGAGCAGTGTCTACCTCGTCGTACAGCGATGTTAGCATTCAATACGAACCAGATATGGACATGAAAATAGCCGGATTCTCAGCAGCTCCAGCACCAACTCGACAAGTTCGCCCGCCAACACCACCTTCTCTAGCATTATCACCTATTCGGTCCCAGCATGTCGAGCCTCAAGAGGAGCCTGTCATAGCCCCAACACCCCCAAATCTACGTCTTTCGCCTCTCGCTGTAGAGTGTGTTGAGCCACGACTGGAGGCCGAGATACCTGCACCACTTTTGTCGTTATCGGCCATCGCCACCGAGGCTTTAGAGCCTGTGTTGGAACCAGCCACCCCTCGGGCTCAGCTCAGCATAACCCCGTTCATGGTGGAGGCTATTGAGCCCGTTTCTATTCTGCAACCAGTACTCTCTTTGTCGACCATGTTCGCAGAAGTATTGGAACCAGTGGCCGAGCCTGTATCAGTTCCGGCAATCGCAGTTGCCCCCATACCTGTGCAGGCTTATGTACAACCTCAAGTTGTGACGCCTCCAGCTTTGAGCATGTCTTCAATAATAGTTGCGGCGGCGATTGAGCCACGAGAAAAAACAGTCTCGCTGCCGATTCCTTCAACTCTTCAACTCTCAGGGCTGTCCACGCAATCCGTTGAGCCTATACCAGACCCAGTGCCCGCGTTGCCTCCTCTCGCACTCTCCTCGATTGCCACGCAACATACGCAGCCTAGCACGGAAACCATGTCTCCACCTTCAGCACTATCTTTGTCTTCAATCGCAGCTGAGGATGTAGAGCCGGTAGAGCCCGCCGTGAGCCCTCGTGTTGCACTGGCTCTTTCGAACTTGGGCTTCTCCACAATTGAGAGTGTCGAGTGTCATCCCATGTCGCCTCGAAGCCCAAGGAGAGATGCGTTCATCCTTCCCAGAGATGACGCTTCTGTGCCCTCAACACCAACCGACAGACTCTTCGGCTCTGTGTTGTCCCGTGGCAGGAAGAGTGATGTTGAACCCATCATTTCTGAAGACGAAACGCGCCTGTCTACTCCAGATTCCCCTAATGATGAAACTCCAGAATCACAATTACCATTCAAGGAAATTTCAACCAACACCGATGCACGCTCCTGCCGCAAGCAGGGTTACTTCATGAATGATCAGGCAGCTCAGACCTCGCTGACTTCTGGTGCAATCGATCAATTGTTGAAAACTGGCTCGCAGCGTTCCTACAGCCACTTCAAGACACCTTCCTTTAGCTCCGTGGGTACTCCAGAGACGACGGGTACAGTTCGCGTTTATAGGTCTCAAGAGAGCTTTGACTCGCCCCTTCGTCTTCGAGGCAGGCACATGGGCGATGCAATTCTCGACACAATTGTGGCTAGGCCTGGAAGTGCAGCCAGCGGTCGTGGGTCTGGAGTTGAGGCACCGCTGTCGCATTCGAATCATCGTCCAACCATCGAGACAGTCCAATCAGAGCCATCTCACGGTCAAGGACAGAACCCCATGGGCCCTCCGCTCCGGCCAGCGTCTGCAACAAAGGCCCGCCCTCAGACGCCCAGACAGCAGGCCTCGCTAATATCTGATCGAGGCGCACGCCCCGGTTCTGTACATCACGGCACGGCTGAAATCCATCCGTCTGGGAGAATCACAATGTTGTCAAGGCATTCGTCAGTGACATCATTCGCCTCAGAGATTGACACTCGCTTCAACATGCGGGCTGGAGACATGGGCATGAATCCTTCTGGGTTTGGACCCAACACAGACCCTCGCATGATCCAGGCCATTACCCAAACCATGATCGGCGAGTTCCTCTGGAAGTATACCCGCAAAACTGGGCGCGGTGAGATGTCTGAGAAACGCCATCGTCGTTACTTCTGGGTCCATCCTTATACACGAACACTGTATTGGAGCGACAGTGATCCCTCTGCCGCCGGCAAATCAGAGCTCAAGGCCAAGAGCGTCCCTATTGAGGCTGTTCGCGTCGTGACTGACGATAATCCAATGCCGCCTGGGCTGCACCGGAAGAGCATGATCATCATCTCACCTGGCCGTGCGATCAAATTTACCTGCACGACTGGGCAACGACACGAGACTTGGTTCAATGCACTCTCGTATTTGCTGCTGCGAACTGGGCAAGAGCCTCAGGCTGACGCGGAAGAAGTTGCGGTGCATATCACACAAGACGACGCTGATGATTGCGATCTACAAACGAGCCGAGCCTCTGGCCACGAGTCTCGGCCAAGACCTCCTCCATCATTGTCGTCTTACCACTCCCGCACTACAAGGAATGAATCTCCTGCCCTCGACATGTCTATGAACATCCCCACGCTCACGGTCACGCCTTCAGCAAAACATCAGCATGGAGGTGCTGCGGGCCGTAGCTCGACTGGCACATTCAGCAAGCTCAGCGGGTACTGGCGATCTGGCGCACCAAAATTATCCGAGACTCTGTCTAACTTTCGTGGCCGCGGGGCCAGCGCTCAGAGCTGGAACATCTACGAAGCAAGTGAGGTGCATGACAGTGCCGAGGATTTACGCGAGTTGATTGAACGTCAAGATCGCGAATCCGATCGACTTGAGAACGTGAGGGCTTGTTGCGATGGCAAACACGACGTGGGCAGCTTGCCGCACACTGGTCGAAGAGGGCGTGGGCCCCCTTCACATTCACATCCTGCACCGTCAAATGCCAACACAACGCTGTCTTCCATGCGCCCCAAAGCCTGAAGCTACGGCTTATACGACACAATTTTGCGCTTGATGGGAGCCACGCCGCGTTTCTTGTTTCGATAACGACCGCATTCTGAACAATTACTTGGATCCTTGTTTAGGTCTGATTCGAACATTGGTGGAAATCTCTGACGATCATGACGATATCCTAATACTCTTTGCCAACTCATTATCATTTTTTTTTGTCTTTTATTCTTTTCCCTCATGCTTCCTTCACTGCTCTTTCTTATCTCTTTCCTTGTGCGGTTAATATCTTGTCATAGCCTCCATACCGAAAGTCGATGAACAACAGTCACATTACGACGTTGACAAGTCTTCGGACAACATTGACAACGTCGACAACAATACCGGCATTCACCGACCATGAAACAATCCTTCCGTCGACTTTTCCTTTCCTTTCCTTTATATTACTGCTTTAATCGTTTTATCATTTTCTCCTGATTTCTCTTTCCTTTTCCAGAAAAAAGTAACCGGGACTCTTTCTTGGTGGGGGATAGAGATCAAAAATTTGTCTATAAACTCCTGCCTGTACTACGTCGTTGCTTGTCAGCACTGGCATCAATTGGCAATTGCTTTGGAGAAGCGAAATCAGGGTTTGCTGTTGTCAATGTGCTTTTTTGTCCGTTTCTAAGCGCATTTGTATGAGTACTACTACTACCTAGCATTATCGCAAGCATGCATTAAGCCACTATGATATTCAACTTCGTGTCCGTCTTGGACAGCATAATTTCTTGTCTACGTCTGCAGATTGTACTCAAGAGTGCACCGAGCCATCTAAAGAGACGCAGCCTAGGGGTCCTTGGCCAGTAAAATGCAAGAACTTTGGCATGTGGCACGGATCATGTTGTGAGGGATGTTTTGGTATGCCTTGGGAAGTTGGGTAGCTTCCCGGCCCACGTTGCCACTATGTACAGGTACGTACTCCGTAGGACCCGTTAGCCACGCAGAAGCCACACGTGACACAAAGCTCGGCAAAGGTACCTAGCTACCTAGCAAGCTGAACAAATTATGTATGTACATACGTGTCTGCCTGGGTAGGTAGGTACTCTGCAGTTACAAAGACAACATGGAGCAATAATTCTCAAAGCTTGGCATTCGAAACGCAGGTTGCTTTGTTTCCATCCCTAGCAAGTGGAAGCTGCATCCCATCAGCTGCTAGATCTGACAACACGATTTCGCTTCCCGAGCCTGGAGCTCCATGTTCTTTCGTCCCTCTTGACACCTTGACTCTCCTCATCTTGCCTCTCCTGCCATGTATGCTGGTCGCTGGTCGCTGGTCACCTTGGTCAAACACGACACGTATTCTTTTGCTGACGTCAAACTCCCTGCTTTGTTCTTCCTTCGCTATATTCCCACTCCGTTCACATCGACACAGCCTTGCTCTGCGCCAAATACGTCCACTTGACGACGCGCAATAAACGACGACGCGCGCCCGAGTTTACCAGAGCCAACGCTGGAACGCGATCGTATATTTGGTTCGACATTGCACTCCGCACTGTGCAACCTCGGGGGCTCTGGGCTCGGCGCGAAGCAGGAATTTACAGATCACTTGCTCAAATAATACTGGCTGCGAGTGATCTCCACCTCTGCGTTCCCAGCATGGGACCATGGATGACGCTGCTCGTGACGTATCTCCTAGGAGGCGTCACATTTGTTCCGCTTGTCGTCTCGCTCATACTGCTTCACGCGCATTACACACTTCCACGACGAGAAGATCTGGTGCCCGCCAATGGCCACGGCGAAAATGACATTGTCCAACCAGGCGACCATCTTTCAGCTCTAGAAGAAGCCAAGAAGAAAGCAGCCGTCAATGGGGCCAAGGCGCGGTCGGCTCGCGACCTCGATGTTGCGGCCGGCTACTTCGCCGTATGCCGTGAATATACGCCGATGGGACTCAACGCCAAACCCATCGAACGCGCTACGCATGTTGGGTCGACCACTGTTGCTGCTCCAAGCCCCAGCGTCTATCAAACCATGTACAGGAGCATTTTCGACCGCAAGCCCACCGCTGGGCCGTTGGATGGCACGAACCACACTAACAGCATGAGCCAAAGACCCAAGAAGGCCGGCAACGTTTTCTATGTCGTTCTCAGGTATGGCATTGGCTTTCATTTTTCTAGTGCTACGTTCGAACATCACTTTTCTTACTCAAACTAGTGGCTAATACACGTTATTGGCAGGCATGGGCATCTGATGCTATTCGATGATGACGACCAACTCGAAGTCAGACATGTCATTTCTCTGGCTCACCATGACATCAGCATCTACTCTGGCGGCGATGTCACTCCTGAAGGCGAGCTGTTCATTAAACGAAACGCCTTGTGCCTAGCGAGGAAACCGATCGATTTCGACAAGCAAGCACCGGACGTCCAAATATCCCAGCCTTTCTATCTTTTTTCTGAGAACTGCTCCGCCAAGGAGGACTTTTATTTTGCTTTGTTGAAAAGCCAGGAGCAGACGTTTGGTTTTGATTCCAACCCCCCCATTCCGAAAGGATTCGAGGTGAGAAACATCATTTCTCTGGTCCAGAAACTGCATGCATCAGAGGACCATGTGCATTCTCGATGGTTAAATGCCATTCTGGGAAGGATATTTTTGGCCGTCTACAAAACACGCGATTTAGAAAATCTGATCCGCGAGAAAATCACCAAAAAGATAGCCAGGGTGAAGCGTCCTTCGTTTTTAGCCAATATTACTATACAAAGGATCGAAACCGGTGAAACAGCCCCTTTTCTCACAAATCTGAAACTCAAAGATCTCACCGTTGAGGGCGAGTGTGTTGTGGAAGCGGATATTCGATACACTGGCAATTTTCGGATTGAGGTTGGCGCTACGGCAAAGATCGACTTGGGGACGAGGTTCAAAGCTCGAGAAGTTAACTTGCTCCTTGCGGTTGTTCTCAAACGAATTGAAGGCCACATACTTTTCAAGGTCAAAGCGCCGCCTAGCAACCGCATTTGGATGTCATTTCAGACAATGCCCAAAATGGAATTGGCCATTGAACCCATTGTCAGCTCGAGGCAAATCACTTATACACTTATCCTGCGTCAAATTGAGAATCGCATCAAGGAAGTCTTTGCCGAGACACTGGTACAGCCATTCTGGGACGACGTGCCATTTTTCAAGACGGAGCATAAAATTTGGAGGGGCGGCATTTTCCAGGATGAAGACGCCGTGGTACAATCGTCTGACTCCCTCGAGGTCGCGCCATCCCAGCAACTCAATGTTGAGCCCCTCGAGAAGCTGCAAGAAACTCAAAAAGACATGTCCAATCAACCGCAACCGATGGAGAAGAGTCACTCTTCTCCCAATATCGATACGGAACAGCAACCAGCAGCAGCAGCAGCGGCGGCGGCTCCCGGATTCTTTGAGAGAAAGACGGCAAAGAACGCCAATGGTAGTGCGATGGTGTCTGTCTTGTCGACAAGCATCAACTCTAATTCCAATTCCAAGCCAGCCTCGACTTCATCTACGAACAGTGCACCTCGTTCCCCCCAGATCGTGAAGAACTCAACAGATCCTGTCGTAGGCACCGAAACCGCGCATGCTGACATCTTTAAACCGTCATCATCACCCCCGAACCATGCTACGAATTTGATGGCCTCTTTGGCTTCCAGGTCTCACGAAACTTTGTCAATGCACACATCGCTAGGGGCATCGCCTGGAAAAAACGCGCCTTCAGGGTCGAGGATGTCTCGCCGTTCCTCGGCGTCGTCTAAGGAAGCGATTGAGAAAGAAAAGGGGCAGGACATCGGCGACGATGTGGCGGCGATTATAATCCCATCAGGTCGTCGCAACACTGCTTCATCAGCTGAGTCGTTTGCACGCAGCGAGGACTCAGGTCCTGCGTCGCCCACCCGATCGACAACAGCTAGTTCGGTCAAGAACCAAGCAGGTACTCTTGGCAGGAGCTTTTTTACCCGACGCGACACTGGCCATAGTACTAGTACAGTATTATCCGAAACCTCTGCGGGCGGTGGTGAAATGAAGAAGACGACATTGGCCGCGGTCACCAACGCCGCCGAGCAAGCTAGACAATGGGGTTTGAACGCTATTCGCAGACAACGCGAACAACGTCGTACTAGTGACAGAAGCCATCCGATTGATCTTACGCAGCCTATGGGGCGCGGCCAGCCTCTGCCGCCTCCGGGAACCCCTCTACCAGGTCCCAATGACGCCACATCTAGGTTTGGCGCCGCGCAGAGTACGAAGCGGAAACCCATCCCGACTTCGGCTTCCATACCAGAACAAGCCTCCGAAGAAGCCTCCGCAGAAACGCAACATGGTGATCAGGCCCCTCCGCTTCCCCAACGAAGGCGTAATAAAGGGCCAAGTCAGCCACAAGATGATGAGATGGAGCAAAACATGTTGGTCGTCGCAGCCCCAGATGATGATGAGCCTGGCACTCCAGGTGCAGAGATGGTCAGGTATGGTGAGCCTCGGGTCATAAGCGCAGTGAAGCAGCCGCCAGGACAAGCTCCAGAAGTGGCGGTCCTGACGACACCCAGCCCGCGCCTCGCGGCGGCTCCAGAGGTTGGTGAAGGAGCATCAAAATTCACCTCCAGCATGGTGCAGCAAGCTTCACTAGAGTCGCTGGCCCCAATAACAGAAGGAACGAAAGAGAGTCGGCTCGACGCTTTGCCGGCCACAGTGGCCTCTGTGTCCGCTGCCGACGACGACGACGATGGATTTTCTGGTTGGATGGACAATGAAGGCATTGTCGAAGAAGTCGCCAAGCCAGTTCCTGCTCATGCTCCTGTTAAAGTGAAACAAGCGCAATGAAAGAGTGAGCAATTTTGACAAGAGAAGGGAAGGAAATGAACTGCGTTCAGGACGTTGATACTCAAAACAGCGCGCGTGTAGAGATTTCATGATGAACATCATAGGCTGGCAAAGACGCACAAGAGTCTGCTTTCCCTTTGTCTTTCTGCGTTTTACTTTCTATCTTTTCATCCTTACTTTGTTTTATGGCACAGGCGCTTGGAGTTGGTTGGGTTGATATGGATGTGGAATATAACATTTATTAGCCATCACTACCGAAGGGCAGGGACTCCAAAGTATGTTCTCGCGCTAGGTGTGTTGCACTATGCATGTGTATGTATATACATGTGATGCGCTTAATGTATTGTACACCTCGACCTTTCGAATATGAATGATAAAAGACAATCAATACATGGGGAGAGTAAGACCGTGAATGTGAGAAGAATGGTGATGGCTGGCCAGTCGGACTTTGTGTAGTATGTGATGTCTAAAGGCTTTAATGCTGTGACATCTGACTCATTACAATACTATGATATCTTGCAGTAAATCACGGAATAGTGTAGTCTCTTGAAGAGCTTTGTAAGACCATGATTACATATTTTGACATGCAGCAGAGGCGCAAACGGACTCCTTCCAATGATTCGGCTACCTTCTTATGAAAGACATCTCCACAGTACAGGCTGTTGGATAGTACGCAACGTGAAATGCTTCACCGAGCTTGCCTCCAAGCTCGTCCACAGCTTGTTTCAATGTGATGAAACCCCCCAAACTTAAACGAATACTCACCACGCCAGTGATTCCGCGTCGACCTCAGACTCAGCCAGCATTCGGATCACAGGCCCTGCCGTGGCCCTCAAGTCAGCCACCCGCATCCGCTGTTTTGCCCGCGTCCAAAACACAGGGCAGTCTTTGCTATCGCACCGGACTTCCTCAAGGGGACTTGACCCGGCGCAGGTGCGGCACACGCGCAGCATGTCTTGGAAGCGGCGCTCTTCCACGCCCAGTCTTGTCTCGAGGGTGAAGAGCGATGCGGGCGTGTCGGCGCGGCAGTTCGAGCAGAGGACATGGCGCTCCTGGTTGTCGAACTTTGCGTTGCATACAAGGCAGTGCGTGGAGCGCATGTAGGATTCCAGCGTCGTTTTTTTGGACGCTGGGCCATCGTGGGCGATGGCGGCACCGGAGGCGGTCGGGTGAATACGCTGTACTTTGGGCATCTCGTGGTACCATTGCCGGACGTTTGCGCCGACGAGATTGAATATGCGCTCGAGCGGCGGGATCAGATTCTTAGAGATGTAGTACTCAGCGTCAAGCTGCCAGTGAGGGTTCGAGAGCAGATCCTCAGGAGCGACGCTACGATCGATAAGGCGTGCGCCGGGCGCACCCGTGATGACGACGTAGGGAACGCGCTCGCCATATTGGGGTTCTGCACGCGCGTCTTGGAGCATCTTCTTGGCGCTGATGAGGGCGCCGGCAGGGGGAGGCCCCTTGTCGGAGTAAGTGCCGAGGCGGACTTCACGCGCAAAGCAAAAGTCCTGCACTGACACGGCGCCGCGCATGATCTTTCCACACTGCTTCTGGAAGTATGCCTTGATCTGGCTGAGATCGGCGGTATCAAAGAGCATCTTGAGGGCCTTTTCCTCGATCTTTTGTTCTACTGGCGTGCCGTCACGGCGGACGGTTTCTATGCCCTTGGCGTCGAACTCGGGCTTCATCTGGTCCTTGCTCTCAAACTTGTAGCCTACGTAGCGCTTCTTGGCGAGCAGCACGCAGGGGTGGTAGACTTTTTCAAACTTGAGCTTCATTGGCCGCGGGTTCATGTCGGTGATGGCTTTGGCAATCTCGTTGCCAATGTCAAAAGCCTGGTCCTTAGTCCTGCCTTTTAGATACACAAACAGACTGTCCGTGTCGCCGTACACGACTTCTGCGCCCCAGCGGTCGACTGAGTGGATGTAAGCCGTGGCACGCTCGAGCGTCTCACGACCCGTCTGCACGATGCTGTCAGCAATCTCGGAGCACGGCATTCGCCCTGAAAACGAGGCAGAGGTGTATCCGTACGTGACGTTCGCCAAGAGCTTCAGAGCGAGCTGTCGGTTGTTGAGCAGCCGCTGCAACACCTTGTCGTCCTTGTCTTTTTTCATGCCGCTCTTGACCATAACTCGTGTCTCCAGAATTTCAATCAACATCTTGGCCAGTAGCGACTTGCGGATGTTGGCCTTGGCATACATCATGCCGTTCGGCGCAATATTAATGTGATCTTTTAGCAACGCAAGGAGCCCCTGCTGGCGTTTGTACTCCGTGAAGCCCATCTTGTTTGTGCCGCGCCAGTTGGTGATGCGTCCGAGAAAGGTTGAGTAGCAGTAGTTGTATGCAATCATCACGCTCGGGTACAGGCTCTGGAAATCAAGCACCAGAAGCGGACTGTTGTAGAATGCGCTTTGCGGCTCCATGACCAGAGGTAAACATTCCAGTGCATTCTGACCTCCGACCTGCTTACGGCTCGGGGATACCAGCATAAAGTTTTCGGGTTTCGCGATGCGAAACATAATGGACTCGACTTTGAATTGCGACCCACGTGAGAACACGGAGAAAAAGTCAACACCAAGTAGTCGAGCTTGTTCACTCGTCCTCGATATGAGCTCATTGGTTTCGAGAATCTCAATGTCCATTATTGTGCGTGACAAGTAGTATCTCACAATTTTGCTGAGATCGGACGCTTTGCCACTCTTGTACCAGGAAGTTAGTGTCTTCCAAGAATAATGTGGCACCCGACGATGAAGTAAATGCCACGCCACGTTCTCAAGGGTATATTGGAGCAAATTCAGCTCTCCTCGCATCGCTCTCCAGATGTTAATCATGTGCCGCCCAGTCACGCGGATTGTAGACGTGGTGTTGAAACCCCAGCGGTCACTCTGTTTACTGCCAATTCGCCCGTGTGAGTCACTTTTCATCCGCGAAAATTCATCGCACAAGTTGTAGTCGTACTTCAACCTCGCCCGTTCGACGAGATAGCCCCAGGAACTGCCATGCACCTCATATCCAGTTAAGATGTCGGGATCATATGTTCTGACGATCTCGACCATTCGAACAATCAAGTCCAATTCAGAACTCTCTTCGACCACCTCGGTGCTCGTCGGCTTCTCCATCATGCGGCCCAGACTTCCATTTTTGGAGAGGACAATAATGCCCGTCTCAATCGCATTTGAGGAATTTTGGCTGTGTCTCATCATCTCATCGGACTTGCAGGCCCAGAACATACACTGGACTTCGTCCTCTTCAGGATTTGGCACGTATTTGCCCCTCGTGTTGACGTAGATTTCCAGACTCAAAGTGCTCATGTACTGCACTTCGTGTTCAACACTGGTTGTCTTGGCTCTTTGGGTGTATTTGAAGCCGTATTTGTTCTTGGGCGTTGGGCCCTCGATTTGCGATAGCCAAGCTTTAGGCGTGCATGTAATTCTTTGAGTTGCTGCTTCGATTGCCTTCCGCCTTTCTTCGGTTTTCCGCTCCAGCCATTGTCGTACCTCCTTATGGGTTGGGGGGAGTTTGGAAAAGTCCCAACTGCGCCAGGAACAAAGTCGCCGTTGCTGGTCCTGTTGTTGCTGCAAAGCTTGTCGAGCATGAGAAATATCTGGTCTGACTCCGTAACTGGACGCCGACAAGCCATCAATATCAAAATCAGGAAGAAATGGGACAGTGTTACCCTCGAGCCGGAACTCTCGGCCGGCATACTCGCGATTTCGTTCTGGCACGTCTATTTCTTTGCTGTAATATGCATCTCGATAAATGACACTAGGACGGCGAAGGTCTTCCATAGCCATACTTTGCTCACGCGTCGGCGGCACGGCAGAAAAAATGAGGTATGGCCTCAAAGTTACTTGATTGATAGCCTGTTGGATTTTGGCCTTCTCATCACTTTTCTCGGAGAGACTTGACGCAATCGTAGGAGTCCGAACCATGTTAATTGAAAAATTCGATCTATGAGACTGCGACTGAACAGCCTCGAAGGACATAGACTGCACTGGTCGACCAACGTTGCTCTGCCATGATGATAAGGGCGATGGTTTTTGGCTAAGATGCAACCTGGCAATTTGTTCACCTTCATTATCCACAACTATGCCTTTCATTATGTTATCTCTCGATATGGCGGAGCCTTCTGTCAAAGTCGATTTTCCTTTGCTCTTTTCATCGGTCTTCCGAGCGACGGATGTTGGGCTGTCCACTGCTTCTGCATATTTGCCACCAGTTTGCTGCGAACCCCCTTTGAAAACTCCCGCATGTGTGCTGTTATTGTGTAGACTCGACTGAGATTCACGCTTCGAAAGCTTCTGGATACTGCTGTCCAATGAGCCTGAGTGATGGCGTTTCAGTCCTCTCGTTCGAAGTGGACGCTCTGTCTCAGCCTTGGGTGCCCGTCCTACAAGGCTCTCGTCTTCAGCAAAGTCAAGAAGCTCTTGCGAGATAGGCATCGTCGGGAAAGTCCCTGTTCTGAATATGCTGAGGCCAAGGCCAGACATAAGATTTGACGAGAATGGAGGCGGCGCTGAAACAAGACAGACTTCCGTGTTGCCTGTTGGTGCTGACCTCCCTGCGCCTTCGTGAGTATCTTCGACTTCGAGCCTTTTAGCTTCGTCATCCTTTTCCATCTGGAAAAAGTCCCTCAGGGCTTCTTCGTCTGAATCTTGTGGGAATAGATCTTCATCGTCCACAGCCATCCCTTGCATAATCCTCCTCTCATCGACATCGATACTGCCGGCTGATTCGATAGAAGACGGTGTCATATTTGTGGGCAATCCAAGCGCTGGCATGAGGCTGTTGGGATACAAATCTTCGACTGACTCAAGAGAAGTACAAATCTCTTCTTCAGCATCAAGTACTTTCGCAAAGCCATCAAAATCTGGCTTCTTGTTGGCGAGACTAGACAGCTCCGAATCTATTAAACTTGAGATATTATCCCTGTACTCCTGCTCATGAATCCATCCTTGTGATTGGGTTTGTCTCGGATCAGCAGACATGGTCACCATCACCTCAGGCGGAAAGGGGCTTTGGCCTGGGCGAGCTTTGGACATCTGCCTCTGCCGTCGCTTCGTTTCAGTTTCCCACAGTCCTGCCATACTGTGCACCAGTTTCGCATCTTCTGGAATCGCATTAGTTCGCTCAATAAAATCATGATGAAGTGGCCGCTCCTTGACCAACTTTCGATTAACGATGTGCTGCACACAGATATCCACTTCAATTGAACAGTGGCTAACCCGAGGCAAAGAGAAGTCATCAGTGACGTGTGCCTGGATAATCGATTGACTATGCCAAAGATGTGGAGAGTTTGAAGCCGGATCATGTTCAGGTACTGGAGCTCGAAAGGACGTTCTGGACGACTCAATGTAATCACATCCGTACAAGTTGTAGTCTACCATGAACTGCAAAAGGTATTGCAAATGAGCCTCGTATGGCTGGAATTTTCTTTTCATGATCACTCCTTGCTGAAGAAGGTCGGCCAGTCGTGTCATGACGACGGGGTTGAACATGTAGATTTTGAGGAAAGATCGAAAGCCGACATGAAAGCCGTAGAACGGTATTCCCTTTACCAGGGTTATCCGCGCCACAAACTTGGCATTATTATCATACTGATCCCTCCTATAGCTCACTGCGAGAGCATGATCTATTGAGAGATGGAGTCGGTACATGTAGGCTCCGACTGTCGGACTCCATTAGCCCAATGCCAGCACCAGCGTTGTTGACTCCCTGAAGAACTGCCACATACCTTCGTCAGGCGCCAGCTTCCCTTCATATTCGACGTATAAGTAAGGAAATGCGCCATGAATGTGAGCACATACTTTCTGCCCCGTTTCCGTGGAGCCGAATACCCTTACGACCGGAACCTTGGGGCCTTTGCCTACCTGCGAGGCCCGAACATCGTTGCGAAGCTGAGGATCATATCGAGTCGGGCTGGTCTGGTAGTGGTCGATGCAGTTCAACCTGACTCGGAACAAATTCATCCTTCCCCAGCAGGAGTACGCATTGTTTTCAATGAAGGCGCTCAACGCATGCCACCGCGGTGACTTGATGGTTGAGAGTTCGAAGCGTTCCCGGCGTCTCACTCAAGTCATATCGTTCGAACCTCAGTGTTCAGGCAGTAAGATCCTTTTCTCTGTGATTTCGAATTGGGGCATTCCCGAGGAAGATTCTGTAAGAGTATGTTCTGCAGATGTGTTCTCAAAGACTTCATGCTATAACCTGAAGCTTAATACCATTTCAACTGAACAGGATTGAAAAATTACACATAGCCTATAGGTATCGACAGACTAATCTGTACATGACGTATTGATTGCTGGGCAGGACATGTTGGTGGAGCATGACAATATGCTAGGTACCTAAGTACCCGCAGGTACATACCTGACCACCAACCACGTATGTAGGAGCTTAGGTAAGCGCCCTCCAAGAGAAGTTCAAGAACCCTTGGTTCCAGCTGGCCGTATCCTACGACTGCGAAAGCACTGGTGGCGCGAACGATTACAATAACTTCATTAACGTCGCGCAAGCTATCCAAGAAATTTTTCTCACGCGCTCATTAGCGTTGACTTTCAAAATGGCGGCCGCTCCTTCTCGAAAGCCTGAGCCAGGCGCCGCAAACAAGGAGAAAAACATTTATATGCCCTCCTTCATCAGTAGAAAGCCATTCTACGCCAACGAAGACGACGATGATAATGATTACCTTAAGCATCAGCGGCGAGAGGAAAAGAAAGATTCAACGGCATGGTACGATCGCGGTAGGAGAGCCGGCCCTGCTGCGACCAAGTACCGAAAAGGCGCGTGCGAAAACTGCGGCGCAATGACACACAAAGCTAAGGATTGTCTAAGTCGCCCAAGGGCCAAGGGAGCAAAGTGGACGGGAAAGGATATTCAAGCAGACGAAGTAATACAAGAAGTCAGGATGGGCTGGGATGCCAAGCGCGACCGCTGGAACGGTTACGACTCAAAAGAATATCGTAATGTGGTGGAGGATTTCAATCAAATGGAGGAACTGCGCAAGCAATCACAAAAGGCGCAGAACGGTGAAGATGACACCGAGGATGGTGATAAATATGCGGAGGAGAACGATATGAATAAGCATCAAAGTACGGCAACTCGACAGCTGCGAATACGTGAAGACACAGCCAAGTATCTTCTGAATCTCGACCTGGAGTCTGCGAAATACGATCCAAAAACACGGTCGCTGGTCGACGCAGGGGCTACTGGTGGCAAGGCCGCCGAGCTTTACGCGGAGGAAGGTTTCATGCGATCATCAGGCGAAGCCAGGGACTTTGAGACAGCGCAGCGATACGCATGGGAGGCACAAGAAAGGAGTGGCGATACAACACAACACTTACAAGCGAATCCGACCGCGGGCGCCTTTTACCGTAGAAAGGAGCAAGAGGAGACGGAACGTATGCGAGCCGAACGTGAGAAAGAGCTGCTGGAAAAATACGGTGGCGAATCCCAGAAGCCTATACCTGCCGCGTTGCGCAACATGATTATCACAGAATCAGAGACATATGTGGAATACGATGAGGCGGGTCTAATCAAAGGAGCACCACGAAAAACTGCCAAGTCGAAATACCCCGAAAACGTGTTAATCAACAATCATACTTCAGTTTGGGGTAGCTGGTGGTCAAATTTCAAATGGGGGTATGCCTGTTGTCACTCTTACGTGAAGAACAGCTACTGTACAGGAGAGGAAGGCAAAGCCGCCTGGGAAGCAGCCGAAAGGCAAAGAACGGGTGCCAATTTGATTGAAGCAGCCATCGAAGGGGATGGAACGCAGACTCAGGAGGAGGACGAGGCGAAGAAAGAGGCCAGCGACGTGAATGCCAAGAAGCGCTCTCGGCAAGAAATGCTGAATGGTATCTCAGAGGCCGAGCTGGATGAGTATCGCAGGAAGAGGGCAGCTGCAGATGATCCGATGGCAAAATTGCTTGGTCAAGACCAACTATTGAGCTAGCAGTTTGTGTAAAACAAGCCTGCCACATCACTACATTATATGCCTGGTCCATTTCGTGTGCATGAAACCCTCGCAATGAGAATACCTAGGCTGTAGAATAACTCCATTTGGGGGTTGAAATTAGAGATCGTAGCGCCATTACGTACATGAGTTTAACCTGAAACCGTGCAAGGGCTAGCCGGTTGTGTTCGTCAAGTAATGGCACTTCATTCACATTCGTTACGCACGTTTTGCGTAGGTCATCCTGATGTTTTCAAGAAAGAAAACAAATGTTGGTATTGGTTCTAAATCAACCCATGTTTATCCTTTAGGTCAACGCCGCTCGTTATGACGACCATCTTTTTATTCCATCAGCGATGTGTCGAGCCATTTTCCATAACATGTCGACTGATTTACTCGTCGTCCTCCTCCTCCTCGCCCTCGGCAACACCCTCGGCGGCCTTGGCCTTCTTTCTGCGAACACGACCAGGGCGACCGCTGCCGAACGGCGAGTTCAGAGCGAAGTCAATGTGCTTCTGGGAGTCGAGACGGACGATGAAAGAAGGAACGTTGACAATCTGCTTGCCGACACGAATGTGGCGCTGGCGGATGAGAACACGGGCGTGGTGGATAGTCTTGGCGAGACCTAGCTTGAAGACACAAGTCTGAAGGCGACGCTCCAAGAAATCCTCGATCTTCAGGGCGAGCACGTAATCGAGCTTCATGCGAGACTCATCGAGAACACCGACACGGACGAGACGGCGAATGAGGGCATTGCCTTCGAAAAGACGCTTGGGGTCCTTCTCGTCGAGGGTCAAAAGCTGACTGCGAGGGGCGTTAGACGTCAATTCACACAACAAGAATTACGAGGTGCCTGAAACATACCGAGCAGCACGACGGATCTTGGACAGAGTCAGACCGACTCTCCAGACCTCACGCTTGTTGCGGAGACCATACTCGCCAACGAGTTTCAGCTCGGAGTCCCTGTTGCATATACTTGTCAGTTCGGTCACAATCGACTTAAACAGAGACAAGCTCATGTTCAGTGGCCGGTGGTTACTGACAATCGAGCAGACTCGAAAGGTCTACGAGGGACACGGGAGGTCTTCGAATGGGCGCGGGGAGGCATTCTAATTGAGTTGTTAACGTCTGCGATGCACACGTTATTGGTTTTGCAAACTTACTTGACTTGCTCCTGTGGCGATGGCTGGAGATGGAAACGATTGTAACACGCAGAGACTGGGAATCTTTTCGATTGTGGGGAGGTAAATTTCGCCCAATACCCATCTCCGCCACGTGACTCCCAAACTTCGAACCCTAAGTAAACTCGCTGCACGAAGCCCCGCACTACGCACAACCAAGCCCTACTTCGCGTCCAGTGGACCAAGGGGGAAAAAATCGGATTATCTAAGCTGCCGCTCCCACAACCGACCGCAAATTCGACGACCCCAGAAGTGGAGGCTTTCCAGCTCAGTTCACCTTTGTCAATTCTCGATCACGAACTCGTTGCTCGCCAAATAAGACGAAATGGGTCACTCTTACGGAAAGCGAGCGGGCACCCGCGTGCGTATACTCTTTCGATCTCCGAATTGCGACGATCAAAAACAAGCCAAAACTAACTCCAAAATAGTATGCCTTCAGCCGCGACTTCCGAAAGAAGGGCATGATCGCCCTGAACACGTACTTGAAGACGTACCGGTGCGTACACGCGACACAGATATTACGTCGAATTGAAGCGAGATGTTGAAGAGAAACTGATTTTCGACATATAGAGTTGGCGATATTGTTGACATTAAGGTCAACGGTGCCGTTCAGAAGGGGTAAGATCTTTGGACATCACATTCGCACGGCAGGCTCGAAACAAGCAGTCCAAGTGCTCCGACAACTCGAAGCTGAGAGGCGACTGACAATTCGCGCACAGTATGCCCTACAAAGTCTACCACGGAAAGACCGGCGTAGTCTACAACGTCACCAAGTCCTCCGTTGGTGTCATCATCTACAAGAAGGTGTGGCACCGATACATCGAGAAGCGTATCAACGTCCGAGTCGAGCACGTTTCGCCCTCTCGATCCCGTGAGGACTTTCTGAAGCGAGTCAAGTCCAATGCCGAGGCTAAGAAGAAGGCTGCCGCCGAGGGTGTTACCGTACAAGTCAAGCGTTCGCCTGGTCTGCCCCGGGAAGCTTGCACTGTTTCACTCACTGACAACCCTCCTGAGACTGTTACTCCTTTGCCTTACGAGACGACGATTTAAAAGGGATGTGCGGGTTAGATGGTGTGGTTCTTCGTTTTTTGCGGTGTTGCGTCCGGATGGGAAAGAACTCAGCATTGCAGGGTCTGCTTTTCGATGTTCATAGGGAATTGAAACCATGTGGCATCAACAAACAAAACATTACAATGTCATCCGTTGCGATTTGCACATTGTTCATACTATGAATGCATTCTATGAGCTATCACGTATGGCTCAGTGGATGGATTGGCACAACAATTTGTCATCTTTATTGTGAGAGAAATGTCAGAACAGAGACCTCGGTCTTGCAATCGTGAATTGAGCAATATGAGACTGCCGTCCAGCGTCTAAAATTATGATCCCACACTCGAGATTTCTAGTTTCATGTAATTGCACGCTGCTCTAGTCAATGTCTGTAGCTCTGGTGGTTTAAGAATTCGGGGAACAGGTAGGAGGAGCTGCATCTCTCTCAAGATCACCAATCGCTTGTTGTCTTTGTGTTCTCCCAAAACACAGAACACGATCTCTGTGAGTCTATTGATCAGCCTTTGTTGAACGTCCCTGAGGGAACTAGTTCATCAATCCAACACCAGGCTCACAAGCCTAATGACGCGCCCATGAATTGAACGGCAAATATGACGAACTATACAGAGTAATGTCGTTATGGGTACGTATCATCTACATAGGACAGTCCATCCGAAGGTTCAGAGACTTGCAAGTAACTCAGCAAGGACACTCGGCGCTGTTTGAATGACAGCATTTTTCAATAGATATGTACTTGAAATGGTTAGATGTAGGGATAGACTAATCACTTTGTCCACTTTCTTGCTGTCAACACAATTCGGTGTGGTCAAATTATTCCGTGGACTCGTGGGTATGCTGACGTGGCCCTGCAGTCCCTCCACGCATTGTGCTTTCTTGGAAGCTGAAACAGTGTAGCGGCGGGCATTGCTGTCCAGACTCCAAAGTCTCGACCTATTTGAATAACGATTCAAGACATTGATTCCTACAGCCACTCCTGCTCGTTCCGGGCACATGAATCGACAAATTCTACTGACACAGGGTAGGTTCTGAGGCAGGGCCGCAGGGTGCATCACTGCACACCTACCTACTGCATAGGCCGACTGCAGGAAAGCGTCATTCAGCCCCACTTCCTGATGCATGCGCTGTTCATGCCTGAGATAATTTCCTAAGCCGACAGCGACAGCGACACAAATGAGGGTTCCAGGCTGGGCTCTACTATATCTCAGACAGCGTGATCCCTCCTTTGGCTTATCCCCAGCGGCTTCGTTCTTTTGCTTGTCTTGTTTCGTGTGGGTCGAGCGCTCCCGACTTGCCAACTGGGCGCCGCGCCGCACCACCCCCTTTTACTACGACGCCAGCCGTGAGCACCTGTGAGCCTCGCTCAACAAAACTGTCAAGATGACTTCACTACGGACGACGGAACACACCAAGTATGTTACAAGATGGACTTCAGGAGTTATTAAGCCCGATTGATGTGGCTACTCTGCGTACTAACACTATGGCTTCAACCAGAACAGACCAGGAGCTCGCCATTAGCATCAAGAAGGCAACCAGCAGCGACGAGATCTCCCCCAAGCGCAAACATGTGCGGGCATGCATTGTCTACACCTGGGACCACAGGTCGTCCCAGGCCTTTTGGTCGGGAATCAAAGTGTATGATGCCACAGTGCTCTAGAGGCCACGGCCAAAATAAAAGCTGACTACGTTAGCAGACAGCCAATTCTTGCCGACGAAGTCCAGACATTCAAGGCCCTGATAACAATCCACAAGGTCCTTCAGGAGGGGCATCCCTCGTCACTGGGAGAAGCATTGGCGAACAGAAACTGGATCGATGGTCTCAATCGAGGAACGTCAGGCGAAGGCATGCGTGGCTACGGTCCTCTCATTCGCGAATACGTGTACTACCTTCTCGCCAAGCTATCTTTCCATCAACAGCACTCCGAGTTCAATGGAACGTTCGAGTACGAAGAGTATATTAGCCTGAAAGCAATCAACGATCCCAATGAAGGCTACGAAACCATCACCGACCTCATGGTACTGCAGGACAAGATTGAGCAGTTTCAAAAGTTGATCTTCTCCCATTTCCGGAACGTCGGCAACAACGAGTGCCGAATATCTGCTCTAGTGCCACTCGTGCAAGAGAGCTATGGCATCTACAAATTTATTACAAGCATGCTACGCGCTATGCACTCTAGTAAGTTTCATTGGCGTCGGCAGCCGGTAACTATCGAACACGAAGGCAGCGCTAACGAACGTGATGTACAGTCACCGGAGATGACGATGCGCTACAGCCCCTCAGAGAAAGATATGACGCTCAACACTACCGCCTAGTCAGGTTCTACTACGAGTGCTCGAACCTTCGATACCTGACCAGTCTTATCAGCATCCCCAAACTGCCGCAGGATGCTCCTAATCTGTTAGCTGAAGACGACGATGCGCCAGCGCTGCCAGCGAGACCAAAGCAAGAAATTGAGCGAAGACCGACCCCTCCGGCGGAGCCCAAGTCACAGGAGCCTGATGCGATTTCGGAGTTCTGGAAGGGCGAACTGGATAGACAGAACCGCGAGTACGAAGAGCAGCAGCGAGTTTTGGAAGAGAGGCAAAACTCAGCTCTACTTGCGCAGCAACAAGCTCAGGAACAAGCTCAACGCGAATTTGCGGAACAGCAGCGTCAGTTGGCGGAGCAGCAACAACGAGAGCAAGAAGCACTGTTAGCGCAACAAGCGCAATGGCAGACTCAAGGCAGGCTGGCCGAGCTGGAACGGGAAAACCTCAACGCTCGTGCCCAATACGAACGTGACCAGCTTATGCTTCAGCAGTATGACCAGCGTGTCAAAGTTCTGGAAGGCGAGCTTTCGCATATCCAAAGCAGCCTTGGTCAGCAAATCACTAGCAAGGATGACCAAATAACTGCCCTGCAAGAGCAAGTGAACACGTGGCGAACCAAGTATGAGTCACTGGCCAAGCTTTATTCGCAACTTCGACACGAGCACCTGGACCTCCTCCAGAAGTTCAAAACTGTGCAGCTCAAGGCAGCCAGCGCTCAAGAGGCCATCGACAAGAGGGAAAAGCTGGAGCGCGAAATCAAGACAAAGAACCTCGAGCTTGCGAGCATGATCCGTGAACGCGATCGAGCCCTTCACGACAAGGATCGACTGCATGGCGATAATAAGGATGAGGTGGAGAAATTGAAGCGTGAGCTACGGATGGCGCAAGATCGGGCAGACAATCTGGAGCGCAGCAAAGGCAACGAGCTGTCGACAGTGCTGGCCAAGTACAATCGCGAAATGAGCGATCTGGAAGAAGCGTTGCGAATCAAGTCGCGGGCGTTGGAGGAGTCCCAGTCGCGCATCAAAGACGGAGCATCTGATCTGGAGCAGCTTCTCAGGGACAAGGAAATGGAGTTGGAAGTGTACAAGACTGGCATGGATGAAGCGTTGGTCAAGTTGAATGATCTAGAGAACTCGCACGGTGCGACGGATGAAGCATTGGACGGGCAGATCGACGCTCTGATTCTGTCGAACCTGGACAAGATCAACGCCATCATCGATTCAGTCCTGGAAGCCGGCGTCGCGCGGGTCGACGACGCGCTGTACGAACTTGACTCGTCCATGCAAGCTGGTAATCAGAATGCGTCACCATCGTTTGTCCTTTCTCAGATCGAAAAGGCATCCGATAGTGCTACCGAGTTCGCGACAGCATTCAACAGTTTTATTGCTGACGGACCCAACAGCACCCACAAAGAGCTCATCAAGGCGATCAACGTGTTTGCAGGCTCCGTGGCGGACGTGTGTAGCAACACCAAGGGTCTCTCTCGACTGGCAACCGACGACAAGAAGAGTGACTCGCTGATGAATGGAGCTAGACAATCGGCGGAGTCGAGCATCAAGTTTTTCCGTAACCTGCTCAGTGTTCGGCTCGAAGACGTGGACACTGATCAGAAGATCGATATTGTCATCAACCGAAATCACGATGTGCAGATGAACCTCCAGAAATTAAATAAGCTCATCGAGGCCTTTGCCCCTGGCTTTGGCCAGTTGACGAACAACAAGGGCGATATTGGCGACCTCGTCGATTCTGAGCTGGGCAAGGCGGCAGATGCCATTGCAGCGGCAGCGGCCCGTCTGGCCAAGCTCAAAAACAAGCCTCGAGACGGATATTCGACGTACGAGCTCAAGGTACACGACTCTATTCTGGATGCTGCCACGGCGATTACAAACGCCATCACCCGACTCATCCAGGCGGCTACGGTGACGCAGCAAGAGATCGTCCAAGCCGGCAGAGGGTCCTCATCACGGACAGCTTTCTACAAGAAGAATAACCGGTGGACGGAAGGACTGATATCGGCAGCAAAAGCCGTGGCTTCATCGACCAACGTTCTCATCGAGACTTCGGATGGCGTGCTATCAGACCGGAACAGCCCCGAGCAGCTTATCGTAGCCTCGAACGATGTCGCCGCGTCCACGGCTCAGTTAGTCGCGGCATCGCGGGTCAAGGCGGGCTCCAGGTCCCAGAGCCAGGAGAACCTCGAGCAGGCTAGCAAGGCGGTTGGGGCAGCCTGCAGGGCTCTGGTGCGGCAGGTGCGCAGCATGATTCGCGAGCGAAGTCAGGAAGACGACCAGGTAGATTATGCTAAGTTGGGGGCTCACGAGTTCAAAGTTCGCGAGATGGAACAACAGGTGAGTGATGAGCTGCGGACTCTTCAATTCCTCTTTTCCCAACCTCCCTGTTTACCACAGGCTACACTTCCACCTACCCATTTACTGGATGCATGCACACATAACCACTTATTTCTCGTGCACTGCACTTGGGCTGTCCAGTCGTGTGTACGAATCACCAATTTCCTGGACTGGACAGGACAACAACGTCGCATCTCGATGGCAGAGACAAGAATGACAAATCGCACATCAATGGACCGATACATTGGAGGTGATAGGTGATTGGTATCTCATACACATGACTACACAGCCTAGCGGCATGATATCTTTCTTTGTCTTTGCCTGTCGAGGCGCGATATGGTTGTTCTGCTCCTAAGATCCTCACATCCTATCGTCGGGCTGTCCTTGCGGGCGGTAGTGCTGCGATTTCCTGGACGAGCGACCATAACACACGCTCACGCACTTGGGCTTGACTCTTTGATCCTGAAGCTGTGCTGCAGCATGCAGTGCATTTTCGGCATGGCGTCTGCAGTACCTCCTGCACGGTTCAGCCTTCAGGCCCCCCGTCTACCCCTAAACGAGGCCCAAGTGGACCATGGCGTTCTCGGCTTTTGTAAACATGATGTTTGGGCTGTTTGCGCGTAGCACGCACAGCATGCCCCTATCTTCCCTGTTATCTGCTGCAAAGATGCTCGTGACGGGCGTCATGTCGCAAAGTGGATTCATTGCTGACCAGAATGCACCATCACCCCCGGGGTGGTGGGAGTGCGTACTATATTAACAGGTCGAAATTCTCAAGCTGGAAAATTCACTGGCTTCAGCGCGACATCGCCTTGGTGAGATGCGCAAGATCTCGTATCAGGAGGACTGAGTGTCGTGTACCCTCGAGTCTTGTTTCCAAGTCGAGGTTTGGCCAGAAGAAAAGAATGGTCGGTCACCTTGGAGCGTCAATATTCTGGATGTAACTGGTACACTAGCCGAAAACTATCTGATGTGGCATCTCATTCGCCGCCATTTCCTTGGGAAAACTCTCACTCTTTTCTTTGTTTCTATCTATCTATCTCTTCATCTTTCCTCGTCTCTTTGATTTACTGCCCGACCATGGTCTGTCTTCATCAATTCTCTTTTTTTTTCTGTTTTTCTTCAACATCACATGCTACAAAACACAGCAAGTTTCGGATTCCGTTGCGTGTGATACGAGGAGTAACGTCGTCTTGACGTCGGGCATGTTCGTTGCGGGCGCAGCTAGCCGCAGCTGCAGTACCTAGTCAGAAAATAAAACACCTACAGGCCTGAGGCTGCCACGCGCGCTCTGTTCTCCAGCCTGTCCCGACTCCTGACCTTGAATTTTGCGTTTGCTCAGATGCCACGAATTTCGAAGAAGAGAGAGACAGCTTATTTCTCCGCTCTCGTGCATCTAAGATGGTAAGATGGCTTGCGCATAGGTACATGTGTTACAACAATCAAGGCCAGAATCCAAGTCCAAGCACAATTCCCAAAGCCAAGACCGAGCAGAGTGAATTTGTTTTCCTTCCATCTGATCCGAATGCGTGCGGTGTCGAGGGCGAGCCGGGCATGGGGGGTGGAGGTCACGAGACTCACGCACGATTCACGAATGCCGACGTAAAACGTAAGCTCCGGAATCTGCGCCCTTTTTGTGCCATGTGAACTGAACGATATAACATCTGAGCCAAGACGAAACAGAGCGAAAGAGGTTTGTTTAGGAGTTGGAAGAGTGGCGCGTATCCGAGAGCTCGATTGTACCTAGTTAGAGGATTAGCGGCGACAGAAGGAGCTGCAGTGGCTGCCGGTGGCAGAAAAGTATGCAGAGGACCTGACCAAGGAACAGAACTTCCTGCAGGGACAAGAAGATGGAGGGAGGCGTTGCTTCGAGGCCATGCACGCCATGCGCTAGATGTTTCGCACGAGCCAGCCCTTTCCACGAACCGAGACTACCAACAAAGAACGACACGTCGTAAGGATATACCCGTTGGTCACGAAGAAACCACCAGATGGGAAGCAGGGAATTCTACGCGAGCTTACTTCTCCTCGACTTGGGCCCAAGGACCGTGCTGGATGGACGGAGCACATGGCAGCTCGAGACTCGCCACCATCTAGACACCTAGAGCGCTCTTGTAATGGCGTTCCTCTAGAACTAGGAAATGGAGCGGCGTCGGCAACGAACAGAGTGGCTTGACCAACTGGATATACAGGATATGTCTGCACGAGTCCGGTCGCAAACGTGAAGCCTCAAGCCCCGATCCATCATGACATCACCAGCGCCGTGTACGTAGTAGTGTAGTTGGTCCCGAACGCGCGGCGCGAGGACAAACTTGACGCTCAAAAATGAGTGCATACATACCCCCTTTCGAGAGCGGTGGCTTTGATGGGGCGAAACAAGTGAACGGTCGGTTCATCACAACCCCCATCTAATGAGCCTTGCGCCAGGCTCATCTCCTTTATGATTAGTTCCCAAAACGACCTTCACTAATCACCTACTCAAGACCGACGAAACTGAACTTCCATTCGATGACCACGCAGCCTGTTGGTCACTTGGTATCCCAGGATGTGCCGACAGATTTCTATTCGTCTGACAGCACATAGCGCAATCTGGATCCTCCTCTCTGCTTTAGTAGCGGCGCCGTCCAAAACAAGCCAACCTATGTAAGGTACGGTACCTTGTTAGGTAGGCAAAGCAGAATGTCGAAGTACCTAGTTCATCTACGATGGGATGCCGAAACAGATTTGATCAAGGCTGTCCCGATCGTCTGGGCGAGGCTGAGAGCCCCTTGGCGGGAAACGGGAACCTGAAGTATCCGGCGTGGGGTAGAAGCCCAAGAAACTGGTCGCCCCTCTGCGCGATGGGATCCATATGTATGTACTGTACTGTACTGTATGTTCTCCGTACACGACGACTTATTTTTTCTGTGTACATTAGACTGGTGGTTATGGGGACTCGGGAGAGAGGCAGGAGGCAGGAGGCAGGAGGCAGGACCAGAACGATGACAGCGCGAATTGGCGTGTGCACAAAGTGGGATATTGCATACAGGTAGGTAGGTACCTAGCCGACCTAGGTATGGAGGTGTAGAACCTTCCATCCCATCTGGTGCCTTGTAGTAAGAACGTACCTAATGTACAGATTTGGCTCAGGTGGCTGGCTGACTGGTTGGTCGCTGATGGCCTTTCCCCCTTCCCCCTTCCCCCTCAAAGTGGTGGCGGTTGAGCTGGACTGCCTATTCGAAGTGGCAAAGCGGCCATCGACTTTTCCGCGGGCGCAATCGTAGGTGCGAATGTATTCTTGCACAAGACGTGTTGTGGGAGCCAGCTTCAACATCACCGGTTCAGAGGCCTCGCACACGGTGACGTACCAATTCACGGAGACCAAGCAGTGGAAGAATAAGAAGAAGCGTCTTTGACGGCTTGCTTGTTGTGCTGCAGGCAGGCCCAGCTATGAATGATCAAGTATTCATGCGCCTCTACCCAAGTATAGATAGATGTCCATGTATTTGCCTAGGTAGCTATGACTAACTATCCGAAATCATGAATTCCTCAGTAGTCAGACATAGCTAGAAGAACTTGGAAGCATCCCAGTGACTAGAAGCCTCTCCTCTCAATTCATTGATCCAGGCAACGAGGGGCGTGTACATAGCGCCTTGCAACATGCAAAGTGAAGAAAGAGTCATCACGCGGTGGCGTGTCAAGAGCTACATCCCTCGTGGTGTACCTAGACTGCAAACTACCTAAGCTCCCCCGCCCAGCGGCAAATCTTACAAAGGAAAGGGGCAAGGAGCAAGGTGACGATGGCTGGGGCAGTTTGACGCGATGAAAGCACTGTGAACCTGGGTTTTGTGCCGGGGTTTAGGGGTGGAGGGGTGTGTCTCCGAAGGCAGATAGATTCATGATGAGCGCAGAGTGAGGAGACGATGAGGATGAAGGCCAAGTTGTGTTAATGGATTGCAGAAGGCATGTCGAACTGAGAGGAACAGAATGGAGACGATATCAACCCTGCATTTGAGGAAATCCGTGAGGCTGGTGAGGTTGGGGCAAAGCTACTGCACAACCGCTCATACCTCTCTGATACTGTATCATCTGTGCCCGACCTGAGCTGCCATACTGACACGTGTCTACCGTGATGCCTTTACCGCCGCTTCACCGCATGCAAAAGAAGTGCAAAAAGATGCGCAGCGTGGAACACCAAACGCAGCGTACTCTGTGCAGCGCAAAAGTATTGCGCAACGGCTGCTCAGTGCGAATGGTGTACGTACCCGAAACGAGAGGCCCGAGAGCCAATTTGGCCGACGTGCTTCCAGTGTGTACGTGAATATAATCCTCATTCATAGTTGGTATCATGGCAGTCAAAAAGAGTCGTCGAAAAAGGAGACCCGCCTTCCTGGCATAGGGGGGTATGCTCCCTAGAGATGCATCATGCGACAAGTCACAAATCCACCCCCGCTGCGACTGCGGATCTATTCTATTCTTGGGACGAGAACGAATTTGATACAACGCAACGTACCTAGGTATGTACGGGGTTAGGTGCATATATATGCAATGTCATCTGTAAATCGTCTCGATCAAACGCCGGAAACCCCATGACCCCATGACGTGAGTCAAGTCGTTTTGCCATCAATGAACGTGTCAAGCATCGCAGCAGAGACAAGCTCAGGTCCCGGAAAGGCTATCAAAAGCGTGAGACGATCCAAATACGATCGAACGGATAGACTTTGATGGGGGGGCGTGATCGATTGGTAAATACCAGGCAGCAGGATATCGGCACAACAGACGACGATCGTCGCGGCTGTGACCCCCCCAAAGGCAGCCACAGCTTCGGTGTGGCCCATAGCATCAAACATCGGCGGGCTTCGGAACACCTCGGAGGCCTACAGTATCGCGCATTTCGGTGTTCCTGTGCGAGGCCACCAACGCAGACGATGGGAGTGTTTGACGTTTGTGCATCCGCTCGCATCGTGCCACAGCCGGCAACGCATGAAGCGCTACCTACTCGATCGTGGTGTGCATACCTACTGTATACATACATAATACAAGTACCTAATGCTGTTGCGCCGGTGAGTGATGGATGGGTGACAAGTTACTGGAACTTGACGTGATCCATCGGAGATAGGATCCACGGGAACTCCTGAGATGGCGCGGGAATGTGGGACCCCGCAATCTTCTTTCGTTACCTACCTAACCTGGGTAGGTACCTCCTACCTCATATACCTCCTACCTAGGAGGTAGGTAGGCATGTGTGTACATGGTGTAGATATCCCTGAATCGAGAGGAAGAGCAACGGCGTCGGCAATTGGCGTCGATTTATTTTGTAGCCTGTAGGCTGTTATCAGCGTTGATGCACATCTCATCCTCCGCGTCAACTCATGAGTCATTTTAGCCTTGACACATCACGACCCTCGTTGGTCAAGAGAACGCGATGACTTGCGCCGTTTGGCGGTACTCGGCTGCCACTAAATAGCTTCTCGGGAATCTAACTGTGATGTACTTGCTTACCTTAATACGTACCTGCCTCTGCAACTCACTAATAACAGGTACACAAGGTACCTACGTGGTCTGCCTCTCCTCCTGAACTTTGGTCCGAGTGCCACTGCCAGCCACGGCCAAACGAAATGCATCATGCGATTCATGCCGTTTCTTTCGAGGAGACGTTACGCGCTACACGGCAGCTAGGCAGTGTTTCGAACAACGATAGCTTCGGAGAAACAAACGCCGTTATCGATAAGGTACGTGATAAAAGAACCCCTAAAGAGATGCCACGTAAGCTTGTCGGCTCTTGTGAAGCCATTGCGCCGTGTAAGTGACACTATACCTTAGTCCACCCCGTTGCAGGGCATTCGAGATGCCTCGTTTGGGGTCACGCGATTGCAACCTTGTGTCACTTCTCCGGCATGGATTTTGAGCTCAAGTAGGTATGTAAATAGGTACATATAGCGTCAATCATTTCGTCGCCCTGGAGTCCTGGATCATATCGTGTTCCCCAGATTCCATGAATCGCTGGTGCATACCTAGTGCAGACTGTTTATGTACCAGGGCTGAAATGCCGGCTCTCTCGCCGAGTGCATCTCCTTTTAGACGACGACATGCTCCCGGCTGGCTGCGAACGACATCGTGGCTTTGCTTCTACCTCTTGTCGTGCTTGCAATTCGACGGCCTGTGTCCCGGGGCTTGAAGCCCGAGTGTGCTACCAAAACGCGTTCGACGCCGAGTCTCACAAATATCCCGTCCGACGCTGTCTGTACCATGACTTGCCGCCCATTGACACGCGGGTCATCATTCACGGTGTAACGTGGTGGGTAAGGGTTTTCAAGTCCATGTCTTACGATTCTGCGCAGTATGCGAGGTCACTCAGAAACCTTGACACCGTAGAAGCGATTACGGCGACAAACAAAACGCCGGATAGGAGGAGAAGGTCTTGACTATGTACCGGTGATCTTGGCAGTCCCAAGACATGAGGAGGTATGTATGAGGTACATACCTACCTATTGGACAAGCCTCCCGAGGACCGGCGCTCCGAGTAGGCTGGTGTATGTAATGTGAAAATAGCTTTCAGTAAAAACAGCAGCCCTAGCTCCGAGGGGTTTGGCGAACGACATCGAGTAAAAGCCACGTTTGTTGCATGTTGCAGTGGTTTGATTGGTTCAGAACAGCGTTCTACGGAGCCCGTAAATTGTACTGTGTACATTGTCGTTAGGAGGTACCTACGTATCTGACGTATGTATCACATGATATGTATCTGATTGGCAGGCATTGGTCCAGTCCGCTGTACTGGTGGCGGTACTTTTTCCAAGCCCGCATCACACGCCAAGTACCTAAGGTACATACGCGTGTGTATGTGCATGTACCTTCGACAACTTTGACTGTGTCAAGTCGGACTGTAGAACTAGAAAGACGGGGTGAATATACATAGGCCATAGGCGTGACCCGAACTTGCATTAAATTGCCGAAGAGACCCGCAATTCTCGTCTGTTGCTGTGTTGAAACGAGACGACCGTTACTTTCGCAAACAGAATGAAAGAAGAAACCGCCACGGCCCACAGGCATCGAATGCCGAGCATCCTACCTACAGAGTACATCCTGGGTTAGGTACCTAGATAGTTCGAGGAAATTTCCCGGTGGCCCCACGCAGGACTTGGGGTCAGGATTCAGAAGGGGTACATACTCCGTACCTGCATACGGAGAACATACACTGTTGTGCACGGTGTGTGTACATACCAAATACTGACGTAAGTTTGTAATGAAAAAAATATGCTGACATTTAAATAACCAATGCAACGGGCTGCTGCTGCCGCCATCGATCTTTTATGATGATGTCTGTGGCAACCTTGGGTAAGTACCTGGTAGGCAGTAATGATAAGTACATACATGGGTACTTCACGGCTAGGCGGGTACATACCTAGGTTCATTGGAGGCAGGTAGAGTGGGCCCTAGGGCCGCATGGCACAGGCAGGGGGTTAGGTAGGTACCTACCTACTGATGTATCATGAAATGTGGCGCGTTGCTCGGTCCATCACATTTGTCTTCGGTTGTCTGGCCCAACATATCCGTACTGTCTTTACCCAGCGCAGATACTTTTGCATTTCCTCTCGGCCGAAAAGCCTCAAGTCCATTATTCGGTTGCTAACGGCCCATCGTACAGCGCAATTGCAGAGGCAAACTTGTCAAGTTTGCCTACATACCTACCTCCTCTTAGGTAGGTACCTAGGTTAGGTACTCTACCCTGTCAAGCCTTTTGGCCCCCACTGCGGGCGTTGGTGGGTGCTGCAGCTGCGCTATAGCCGCCCCAAAGGAAAGCTGCAGAGGGCCTGAGTAGGGAAAATAGAGACCTGAACAAAGCAACCAAAGATTCCAAGTCATGGAATCATTGGACAGGTATGTTTTTTCAATCTTTAATTTGGGCAGTTGTCAGTGCAGTGCTCTATGCAGTGTCACGGTTCACCGCTGAGTTAGTGCTCATAAGTCTTGCTCGCTTTATTATCAGTCCCAACCCTTTTCTGCCTTTTTGACAGGCATCATTCGCCTTGCAATGCTTGAAATCGCCCCTTTTTCCTTGGCCTACGACGAATCGGGTGACTGCTTGTTGAAGTTGCTGGTTTGGCAGCAAACTGAAGGGTGCCCACACCAGATTTATACCGAATGAGCTATTGGGATGTGGCGAATGCGGCGGCTGAGGCTGACAACGCATGATTGTTACATTGCCCATACATGATACAGCTCGGATGTGCACATCTGTGAAGATTTTCGCGCAAGTTTGAAGTTTGGCCAATGGCCTCGGATATGACTGAGCAGCTGGACTTTAAGCTCTTGCCTCAGCGGTACTAGGTAGTCATGCACATCATACAGATAAGAAATCAATGAGAATTGTTGGAATCATATCAATCAGAAGATTGTGAAAAAAAAAGTCATTCGAATTTATTCCAGCGTAAAGTTGAAAACATTCAAGAAATTGGCACAAATTGAAATTGCCACTCAGGTTGGCCGCTATTTTCATCCAGTGGCTCCATTCTTCTTAACTCTTCGTCCCAGAGATCTGTGACAACTGCGTCTTCCTCACGCGCACATTCTGTGTTGAGACCATCCGAAATATGCACCATGTGGTTCACATCAGAGGCTATGCCACGAGGGAAAGTCCAGACCATGCTGCAATTCGGATCTCGCGTGAAAAGTTGGCTGAATTCTTGGTCGTAGCCGCTGTCGCAGATAGTTGGTGTGGCATGCGAAACTCCAAAGTATGGCTGAGTCTCTATAGTGGTGGATGGGTCTTGGCTTCCACACATCATGATGCGAGGATCGACAAGGTCATTGTGGTAGGCACTCGGTTCGACATCAACTTTCTCTTCAACCATGATTTGCTGCGCTGCGAACTCTTTATTTGATGTCGGTAGATAGTTCACTTCCGATGCGTTCACTGGGAGGTTCAGCATGCGTCTCGTCTTTAGCCAGAACCGGAAAGCTTACCATCGTATATTAGGGATCCGCAACGATTGCGGATTTCTTCCTCAGTTGTGCACGGATGTATCGTGTAACATATCGAGGTGTGCCCATCATCCATTAAGTACGCCAAAGAGTAGGAATCATTTGATTGCTCAGTGACAGCCCATTGCCCTCCTGGCCGTGGTTCTAGGTGATGAAGGGCTGATATGGTAGGAAGAGCGGGGACGCTTTCGCTCGAAGTGGCCTTTTTTCCTTTCATCGAGATTGAGATTGAGAGACAGTCTTAGAATATTGAAGCGAATTCGCATGGGAGGTTCCTTGATGACACTGTCAACGTCTCAATTGTGCAATGGTCTTCGTCAGTCAGTATGAGAAGGAAGAGATGGAGCTAGAGCGAATGATGTGATCGGACATTTGATGCAAGAAAAGCGACAGCAGGAAATGATAACCCTTAGTTAAAGAGACTGTGACTATGACGAGTCCCTAACACCGGGGGCAGCCGTGGCTTGTGTGGACACACTCACTATTCGTTCAGTGCAAGAAAGATACGAGCAATGTCACTCACAATGATAATTGGAAAATCCAGGAAAATAACAATGTACTGTTCATTAGTCAGCGATAGTCAACCAGATATCACAGATTCTCCGCCACTCTGGTAGATGGATATCGAGATCCGAGGCCTATTTCTGCAACTTAGTGGTCTCATCTTGTGCTGAATAGACCATCCTGGTATCAGTGAGTAAGATGCATGGCGCAAAGTTCAAAGTGTGTAGCAATTTGCAAATGCAGAGGGAGCTACGGCACTTCATAAGACATAAGTGTTCATAGGTTCGCACGATACTGAGTGCTTCAGCCTTCAGGTGCTGGCAGCTGCGTGCATGCAGCATGAAGCCATGCTCGCGTCCGAATTTGATTCACAAACCATTTTTTTTTAAATAAATGACTGACCCTGCGACGGTAAGAAATCAAGATATTCTTGAAAGAAAGCCCGAAAATTGAATTATAATGTGAAAAGGTGCTGCAAGCTTGCCAAGCAGGAATATGGCGCCTATGCCACTCGTTATTTAAATACAAAGACAAATTGCAGGTACATAACCATCAAAGACGATTGTGTGCTACCCATCTCTCTGATTAATGGGAGCTGCCAGACTTTCCTCAGTCCTGTCTACTGTGGCGTGAGATAAAGGTGAGTTCGTGGTCGTGCCAAGTTTTATGTTAAGGACACGCCCTTTGCGAGTGGGTCGAGACGCCGCTCAAACCAGGATTGGCAAAGACGACTGACAGGGGGAGAGTCTTCTTATAATCGAGAACTCCTCAGACTTTCGAAGTTTTGAGCACTTCACGCTTCGAAATGATTTCATGATTTTCAATCTTCTCCATATTTTGGGCAGAACTACGCGCGGCTTCAATTTCAGCACGAGCATCTCGGACTTCTGCATCATTCACAAGCGCCTGAGCTTGACAGTGTCGTTTACCTTGCTCGGCAGATATATCATCAAGACATAATTAGGCTTACTCCATCAGTACTCCGATCACACCACGAAATGAGTTGGGCCACATCAAATCTGGACTCAAATCAGCGAGAGGTGATCTGGAGCCAACTTCAGCTGCAGCTGAACCCATTTGTGGAGGTACTTTGCTTGGATGGCAGCTTGTACCGAATGCTCGACACAGGAGCAAAGACGTTCATTGCCACTAGATTTATGTGAGAAAAATCTACGACAGCCGCAAACTGAGACAGAATTTGCTGATAGAATCCACGCAGGAAACATGTGAAGGAATCAGTACTATATTGCATTGATGGGACCGGCCATGATCGTGTCTTTCTGGGAGCTCCACGCCACTTTGTGGTAGGAGGGGGCATGCTGCTCCGACCGGGCGGATTAGAACCCTTTTGGATTGTCCGTTCGGAAACAAAAGAGAAGACACCGGTAGTATGTGCGCCATCAAATGCAGCGGACTCGAAGAAGATTCCGCGCCCACCGAATGCATACATCCTCTACCGCAAAGAACGACACAACGCAGTAAAAGAAGCAAATCCTGGGATAAGCAACAACGAAATCTGTGAGTTATTGGCGCCTTGATAGGGTAGAGATTCATCTAATAATGTCTCAAAGCTCAAGTTCTAGGAAAATCGTGGAATCTGGAGACAAGAGAACTCCGCCAGCGCTACAAAGAAATGTCCGACAAGATCAAAACCGCGTTTCACGAAAAATACCCCAATTATACATACAGACCTAGGAAGCCTTGTGAAAAAAAACGACGCGCCAAAAGAATCAAGAGGGCGGCTCCGCTGGAAAGAAAACGACCACAGCATGACTTCCAAATGATACCCAAATGATACCCAAAGTAGAAGTTGATTTATTAGCGTATTTACACAACTATACGAGAAGCGTATATCTCATGACTAGCGCTAGGCTATGGAGTTTGGCTCATCGCGTTGGCTCTAAAGGCTCAATTTATTCATTTTTCTGCCCCATGGTTTAGATGCTGATTATTGGTGAATTCAAGTTATCAACAAATGTTCCAAACCTCCCACTTGCTTGAATCTTCCAAGGCCATGAACGCCAAACGTGAAACCCCGAGCCTCTTCTCACACAGATCGCGAACCCTAAACTCTTCAATGCATGTCCTGCCCTGCCACTCACCGCGTTCTGACACGGTGAATCCCGTACTTTTCCACCGCATCATGTAGGCCACGAAGTCGAAAGGATTTGGGAAAAGAGGATACTGGACAGCGCGATTACCTTACACTGTGTGGCTGACAAGGGTGAGGGCAAGGGCTTTGAGACAGCTGGCACAAGGGAAGAAGTGAGGTGAGGGCCGCGAATAAATGTTTAGTTCAGGGATGAATCGGCATTGTTGGGTTGTACAAAGAATGGCAAAGCCAAGTGGTTATATCCCTTGTTATTCCCTGGTGCTGAGGGTGCTTCCTTTAAATTTGTACAGTAACGATTATGCCGGCATTGACACTTTTGTGAGGTATGCATTCTGGGCCCGGGCAGGAACGAGTTTGTTTGCCGGTTGGTAGAAGTTGGTTCGTTGACTGGTAAAAGAAAGCGACGTTCATCATCCGCGAGTAGCCCTATAAGGAGGAGCTGCGCAATTAATACATATAAAAAGAGCATTAAGTTATTTGTTGTTTGTCGAATTGGTTTGGAGGGCAGTATGTCCGACCAAGACAGCCGTCATTGAGTCTTTTTCACCTCATCAGGTGTGGCATTGGCTCGAAAGATAAGAGGGTCTCACCAGTTCGGCTTTCGGAATGTTTTCAACGGGTGGGCCCCATTGAAGGAGGCTGGAATTGTGTCATGAAGAACAAGGTTTTTTACGTAAAGAATCAGCAGCATATGCTCATGATGATGATGCAGCCGAGCCATTCCATTCACTGCTCCAGATAAACGTCCCACAACGCCACTCGGATGCCTTTTCCTTCTCCCCAGATGGACCAAGCGGGCGTGGACATATGTAGAATGAACGTCCTTTGACCAAATTAGCAAACAATACACAAGAAATGTGAGGCGCGGGCTCGGCATTATCGGTAAGGTGGACGGAAGCAATCAGTGATGAAGCGCTGTGCCCGAAGAAGAAAGGATGAGGGAGACGCCCTTGAAGACGATTTAACATACCACAATTCAAGCCTGGTTTCTTGGTCACCAGACTGATGCAAGGCTCATCATGTTCACACCGCGGCACAACTCGCTTACCCAACAGCTTGGACCAGGATTCTTTGGCGTCGATTGGATCGAAGACACTTTCCGGTGAATTGGGGACACCTGCCCGGCCATTATTCTGCGAACGCTGTGAGTAACGCGAGGTGGCGACTTCGGATCGGGTGGGCTCTGTCGGAATGCAGTTGGTGGATAATGACGATGTGCTATTTGCTGGAGTGCATCGGGCTGTGTTGTTGGTCTGTGATTCTTGGAGACTCAATGGTGTGGCTTGGGGACCCGTAATAGAAGAGACAGGTTTGAAAAAGCCCTTCAGTGTCTGTTGTTGTCCTGATTTCAGCTTTTGCTTCGTAATGCTCATGTCGCCACCCGACTTGCTGCGTTTGGCCGGCCTCGAGTTTGGATCGACTGATTTTGACGGCCGTTTCTGCAGTTTCTGCAACTGAGTTGGTTGCGCGTTTTCTGAGAGGCCGTTTGATGAGAAAGCACCTAATGAGCTTATCGTGGGTCTGTTCGAATCAAGATTGTGGTTGGGGTTGCACGAGGCTGCATCGAAGCCGGTTTCCGAGGTCCCTGCCCCTGCTTGCCTGACCGGCGAGCCGAGCTTAGACACGGTCTTTCTTTTGTGGAACATGTCACGAATGCTCTGACGGCGGTCAAACTCAGGGATAAGCTTTGCAGAGAGTGGTAGAAGATCCTTCTGGGACAGATCTCGCACGCGCTTGCCTTCATGGAAAACACCCGGTGGATTCATGACTTCGAGCAGAGCAGTATTATTGATGCCATTGAAGCTGACTCTGTCTGCCATGGTTGCGAAGACCGGGCAATGATCGGAGCCCATGAGACCCTCCTGTATGTCGCCGAATGTAAACCAGTCTTTGATGCCATCGCTGCAAAGCACGTAGTCAATTCGACTTCCGTTGTTTGCCGGTCTGGTGTTTCGCTTGGTGTCCCAGCATGTATTCATGCCCAGTCTGGTAGGATGAAAAACGCGGCACAAGTCCCATAATACGGGTCGCTGCTTCTCTTCGTCACGCTGTCCGATGACGCTGCCCTCATATACCAATTGATTAAAGACGCGCCGAGTCGGAAGAGAAATCCACTCCTCGAGAGTCATGTCCTCTTTCCGCAAACTTTCAAGAACGTTTGTGGAGTCCATCTCAGAGCGAATTACGTTCAAATCTCCGGCGAGAACGACTTCTTTGCCCATGGAGACAAGGTTTCGTATCCTTACATCGAGCGCTTCGAAAAAGCTAGTGCGGAATAAATCCCGACTTTCATCTCGGGTAGCCGGGCTGTAGACACCCAGTAATACAAATGCTGGGAACTCCAAGATGACACATCGACCTTCAGCATCCAGCGAAGAATTGTCAATGGCTCCTGAGAGTTGACCAGGCCGTGGATAGCCCCCAATCTGCTGATTGAGCGGTAGGTCTCGAAAGCTGGTGGCTGATTTCGGAGGACACAGCACGCCGGTGATGCCCTCCTCAGCCCTTATAGGCGCACAAGTCGCATTCCGCGTGTAAATAGCAACACCAGAGTATCCTGACAAAGTGCGAAAAAAAGAAAGATGTTAAAGACGCTTGGCGACTTATTTGCGTACGGAACAAGAAAACGTACCCTTCTTGTACTTTGGCAGGCTGAAAAATACATCCCAACCGGCGACCAGGACCATGTCATCTTGCAGATCCTTCCGTTGGATTTTCGTCTCTTGCATAATCACAATGTCCGATTCCAGAATGTTAAACATGGACTGCGTGATGCCACAATTAGCAAAAGTTGCATCTTGACAATCTGCGCTCCTCTGATCTCACCTGAAATGTCCTCTGCTCTCGCCATGGTTGATACCCGAAAGGATTCCTACAGACTTGATGAGATTCAAGCGATGAAAAAGCTGGAGCAGAAGTTGAAGTTACCTTATGCCATTCACTGTGATCCATGCATGTCAGCGTTCGTCTGGGCATGCTCTTGGACTAAACACTGCATAGGGCGTCCTACCATTCCAAGTTGTGATCCGAAAACCGGACATACTGAGGACTGTGCGCACCAGGCTACTCGCATCCTGCTAGGTGATCTGAAAAGGCTCCAGAAGTATCTTTGAGACGACCGTATAATGCGAATGCTCAGGAGTCGAAGCACCGAACGAACCACGACATATATGTCACTGCACTGAGCTCTGCCCCGGAGTCTCAATCCGCCACATTCGGTTAGGCCACGAAGTCACGTGTGAGATATTGATATGGCACATTCAGACGCTCGAAACTTCAATTGAAAGCAAGTCGCTACACGCAAGGAAGGAACTCAATTGAGATCAGTGTGAATGAAGGTGCCATGAACTAGGTAGATGGAAGTAGGCCTTTTTCTTGCATGCAATGCCACTTGAGTGAAGTGTCCATCATGACGTGTGTGTAGCCTAGGTTACTAAGCAAACTTGTCACGGAGAAACGCCCGTCACGTGATGATTGGACGGCCTCCACCAGATATTGAAATGGGCGCATGACTTCCCACTTGTTGGTACCATCATCAATTGATACAAACCGCCATTGAACCCCCCAATCGTCTATTATTTCCGACCAAAATGCTTTCGCGAGCCTTCGCACGAACCACATCACGGGTCTCTGCGCAGCTGCGCGCCTCCGCGCCGCGCCGCTTTGCCAGCACCTCGACCGAAAACGAGTTCATCAAGGAGCGACAGCGTGTCAAGGAGCACGCCGCGGCCACCACCGAGCTGTGGAGGAAGATGTCCTACTAGTACGTCGCCTTTGTCAAGCTTGAAGAAATATGGAATTCCAGAAGTCTAGAACGTGCCGGCTGCTGTGTTCCACTTGCTTCCCGCCTCGACTTGACGCCGGGGGCCAGCTTGACGAGCAGTTGGTGACGTAGCGGCTACAACACAGCCGGAAGACGCTGGCTTCGACACCATCCGCCTGCTGGAAGTATGAGAAGAGGCTAATGAAGACTTATAGCGGTGTTCCTGTCGCTCTGGTTGCCGCTAGCATCAACGCATGGGTTCTGTGGAACGATCACTGGGAGCACTGGGACCACATGCCTCCCCTGGAGGAGCGCACCGAGTACGCGTACCAGAACATCCGAACCAAGAACTTCCAGTGGGGAGATGGCGATAAGACCTTTTTGTAAGATACGATGTGCCACTTTGCTGAGCTTCTCTGCGGATACATAACATGTGCGTACGGATCGTATGACTGACGTTGATATAGCTGGAATGACTCTGTGAACTACCACAACAAGGACAAGGTCATGTAAATAGCTTCGACCGAGGGATTTTTTCTTGAGAGGGCTCATCTGTATACCAACTTTCTAGGACCCTCTCTGGAAACCAATTAGAATTGATGCCTGAATCGAGTCGCATCGGAAGTGACCGAGTAACTGAGGTCTGGTGACACAGTAGTGACCTGTATCATTTTATTACTGCTCACGCATATTTCCTATAAACGCTG
Source organism: Claviceps cyperi (assembly GCA_018360075.1). Lineage (NCBI taxonomy): Eukaryota > Fungi > Ascomycota > Sordariomycetes > Hypocreales > Clavicipitaceae > Claviceps > Claviceps cyperi. Next base: position 50,443 of record SRPQ01000036.1, read on the forward strand.
CTTTATCTTGATCATGATCTACTTGCTGTGACTGCTGTCAAGCATGAGATTCGTCGAAGCGTTCCAGACCATGTGTAAGTAACCTACCTAAGGTAAATTAGCATGTTTGCCAGTGAGCGGGGTTGTGGGTGAGTTGAAGATGTAGGCGCCGTTGCTGCGGTTCAGCGGTGCTCCAATTGCAAGACAGGGCGGCGGGCCCACTAGAACTCTCGTACGGTTGTACCTTAGGTACCTAACCTACCTACATACTAGAGGTACCTAGGTAGGTAGATATGTAGCACTCTCGGAGGCAGCAACGGTGGGCGCTCCTGCACGCTCGACGCGTCAATCTGTGACTAGATGCTTCAGTCCCATCGTCTCATCGGTATCTAATTCCATACGCTAGAATCCTAGATCTGACTGCGGCGGAGGATATGACAGCAGTCTCTTGATTTCCTCCGGCACATGCGCTGCTAGATGAGTCCAGGGGCATCTTGCTCGGATTCTTGCAGGAGCCCAAACCACCAACAACCACAACAAACCACTTCCAGGCCACAGCGTTCCGGCGTTGATCTACCGACACCATGACACGGTATTTGACACCGGCGAAGGTTGGCTTGCTGGCTCTGATTGAATTGTACACCGAGGAGGCTGTTCCCAGCGACGCCATCCTGCCAGTGCTCTCCTTTATCACATCCCATCTTATGGATCACGATTCGACGGATCCCTCGGCTTCCCAGGAAACACGATGGGCGAAGGCGGAGCGCACTTTCAGTCTCGTAGTTGCCATTCAGGACTTCGAAAGGCTCCTTGCCAGCTATCCCGTCTTGATGGGTATTCCGGGCCGGAAACTGTGGGATCAGTTTCTGAAGAAGTTGTGGGATATCAATTCACTCAATGCTTTGAACGAATTCTTCGACAGAATCTTTTTGATGCTTGCAAGGGGCAAGGATAGGAGCCCCATACAAGGGGAAGAAGTTGCTGAGGTAGGGCCAGGCATAAAGATGAAGCTCTCGCCAAACTCCCCACTGGGCGCCTTTGTTCGCAGAGCGCGGCTCGAGTTTCAACGGCTGTCTTTTCACGATTGCGCAGGCCTGTGGAGGGCCTTTGTCCGCTATCGACAACCTACTGCGCGATACTTGAAGAGAAAAATCCCAAATTTTGACCGATTGAGTTTCGACAATGTACTGCTTGTTGGAGAACAGGAGGACTGGAACCCGGAAAGCGTCTCAGCCTTGGCAGCCGTGGCTTATGGCGATATGATCACGGGCGATGACAGCAGTACCATTCCTGTGAGCACCAACGATGTTGAGTCTCTGCTAGAGTTTCAAATCGAGCAGATGCAGAGTGAGTTCTGGACTTGGTGTCTCGAGAGACAGTTCAATCATCAATGTCGAGATCGTTCCTAACAAACGAACGTGGTAGAATATGGAGTTCGGATACCCATGGAAATACGGCATCAGTTCCATGACTTGCTGCATGATAGTTTCCTCATACCTAGTCTAACACACTACCTCAGGTACGGCACACAAAGTTCCCACTGAACATGAATGCGAAAGCGAAGTGAGTGCTCATTGACTGACACGCTCTCTACTCGTGACGATACAGCTTCCTCGACGCTTGGAGATGCGGAGACTATCCCACAGCCTTTGATTTTTTGCACCGATACTTTGATTATACCATGCAGTATCGAGACCGACTCTTCTACCAGTATGCGCTAATGACCCTGGCGGTGTTACAAGCAGACTTTGGCTGCTATAAGGAGGCAGTTGCTGCCATGCTTGAAACGGTCTCGACAGCTAGAGAAAACAGGGACATGACGTGCCTGAACTTTGCTCTGAACTGGTTGTTCCATTTTGGCCGGGCGCATCCAAACCTGGTACGCGAATTGGAATCCAATAGCTTGCTGGGCGCTGGAAAGGAGAGCTTGGCGTTTCTCAGAGTCAAGGCCAAGGAGTCTGGCATGTGGACGTTGTGGAGCTCGGTGCTTTTGAGTGAAGCCAAGCTCGGCCTCATCAACGGTGACAGCGTGGCGACGTCTCTTGAGTTCATGGTCAGGAGCTCCCAAATTATTGTTGAGAGAAACATGAAGTCCATGTTTGGCTCTCAGCTGGCGCTGTATGCCGCGCTATGGACTCGGCTCGGTTTGTCTCAACTGTCCGCGATGACAAGCGAAATATTCCTCAGATGTCACGCGAAGCATGCAGCCTTCGACGACGAGCTCAAGCATACGTGTCAAATCGCCCTCTCGCTGGCAGATCGCGGTCGCTACGATGAGGGTCTTGAGCACCTAGATAAGTTGGACGAGAACTCGCTACGCTCCTGGAAGCCCAGCCAGTACTGGTATAAGTACAGGGCCATTATCAAACTCAAGAGAGACCTGCACCACAACAACCTGCACGGTGCCGATGAGCTACTATACCAGCTTCTGCAGTCAAAATCGGACCATCTTGAACCCGATATTGCCTTCATCATCGACTCCCTGCACATTGAGTATCTGACGCGCCGGGGCGATCTTCAAGCGGCATTCAAAAAAGTAGAAGCGACGCTTCAAAGACTGCGAGATGACAACAAGGACATTGCGCTGCGTGTGAGGCTCATGCTACTGAAGGTCTCGTTGCTCGACCGGTGCGGCCGCCCACAGAGGGCCTTTTCCACAGCCATCCGCGCGGCTAACATTTCATGGCGAGCGAGACTAATGCCCTGCTTGTGGCAAGCGATTGGCACACTCTCCAATATCCTGGTATCCATGGGCGAATTTAACGCTGTAGTGCAGCTCCTCGTGGCCGTGCTGCCGCGATCTCTCGAATGCGAGTCGTCGACACTGTCCGCACGGCTCTATTCCTTTCTCGCAGACGCTTACATGGGTCTAGCCGGCACGACGAAGCCCCAATCGAGCAAGCGTGTCGAACACATGACACGGGCACTGTCGGCTGTGCAGAAATCATTTGATCATTACTCGGCGGTGGAAGATGTCAAGAACCAGTGTGAGATGATGGCCAAGAAGGCCATGATCATGAAATTGGCGGGCGAGGTGGCATTGGCGGCAGATTACGCGGCTGCATATGTCGACCTGCGGCAGAAGGCAAAGATGCTGAGTCTCGGACGATGAGGATTAAGATACGACTTGGCTCGCTTTATTCATATGTATAGACATTGTATAATGCCAGAGAGTTTGCATGTTGCGTCTTTTGAAGACGCTGTATTTTGGACACGAAGAGAGAAAGTCACAAAGGCTTTGCGCCTTTCTCCGGCCATTTTCTCAGGCTTCCTTTCCTGGTTGTCTTCCGCCGCAACTCTTCCCGGCTGACAGTCTACCATTGTATTTTCTGGCCCTTCTTGTTCTTCAAATCCGTCTTGTCCATCTTACCCGACCTGGTAACAACCGTCCCTTCCTCCAGCTCCCCATTCGTCGCCCAAACACGATCAATGCACAACTCAAACGGTCCCTCGACCCGATCCGTCAAGCCAACCCCCACGGTAAGGACACTTTGCCGCAGCAGGCCCGTCTGCGGTTCAACCATAAAGCCACGATTCGTGCGCACAAAATCATTCCACTTGATCAAAATGGTCTCCCACTGCCCGGGATTCTGGGCAAACAGCCTGTGCTGGTGCAAATCAGACTTCTCAACGGACTGGGTCTGCAGATTGACAAGGTAGGCGCGCCCATCGGACTTGATCCGCAAGGCGAGATAAAGGTAAGGATCAATGTCCCATACCGAGCGGCCAAACAGCGTAGGCCGCTGATCAGGGGTGCGGAACGCGGCGTAGCCAGTGCGCTCGATCTTGGGATTTTTGTCTGGAAGGAAGGTGGAAATGCGGCCGTGGAAGCGGGCGTAGAATCTGGGTATTTGTAGTTGGGAGGGCGCTGAGGAGGAAGAGGAAGAACGAGGGGTAGAGGTAGGATCGGAATCGGAGTCGCAGTTGAAGTTGGAGTTGGGATCGGAAACGAGGTCGAGGTTGCTTTGGGAGGAGCCTCCCATGAACTGATCTGACATGATGACACAGTCACGTACTGAGGAGGGATTGTTGAAATCGTAGAGCAGACGCGGGCCGCGCGGACCCGTGATACCTTCCATGTTGATCGCTGCATGGGGCGCAATAGGCGGTCGAGTTAGCAGGTCCATCGCTTCGGTTTCGTAGATCTTGGATGGGAGGACGGCGAACCTATACTGGCGCGTCGCTGTAGCTCGTCCAGAGTCCGGCCCAGGACACCCTTCCCGAGTAAAACTTGCGTCGCCCTCATGGCGGCAGTTGTTTCAAGACCAACCAGAAAGAGAGGGTATCGTATTTCGGCTCTGGACGTGCGTTTAGGCGGGGGGGTGGAAAAGGGACGATTGTGAATGTGACGGGAGTCAATCGGCTCAGTGAGCTCAAAGAAGCATGGATTTGGGGGGGACAGGTAGTATCGCAATAGGACTTGTGGAAAGGGTATTTGTGAAAATAGACAACTGGTGAGGCAAGAATGTCGAAGCAGTAGACGGCGATGCAGCGTGTCGGCGGTTTTGTCGATTCGCAATGCGCCGCGATCGACTTTGGTGGTTCAATTGGTTGGCGTCCTCACAGAGGTACCTGGGTACCTAAGTTACCTAAGTACCTGCCCAGGGATATTGATAATCCGCGCCCGTCCCATCATATTTCCGCCATAGCCTCATCGGCGCCGACCAAAAAGCACGAAAGACGAAAGAAAGTAGGTTTCCCGTCGCCCTCGACCCTTCTCGCGGACAATGGCCTCGCGGTCAATGACCTCGCGGACAATGGCGTCCCTGACGTCAAGATGGGGCATGACCGCTTCGCATACCATCGTGACGACGACGAGACGGCTCGTGGGCAAGCAAGACTACGCTCTACCAGAAAGCAGCAACAGACATTATGCCTCCGCGCCGAAACGCAGCAAAGCTGCGCGCGACCTTGAACGAGTGATGCGACTGAACAACAAGCAGTCGGAAGGGGAGAACATTTCAGGGAGACAGAGAAAGTCGGTAAACGATTACCTTCGCGAAGGAGCTACTCTCTTTCCAGGTCAGCATTTTGTCCGCTCCCGCTCCCACTCCCGCTTCCACTCTCTCCATCTTGTTTCTTCATTGTGTTCTCTCCGTTGACACCTCTCCAAATAGCCACATTCGTCTCCCTACCGATCTCACAATATCCCAGAACTCCCCTGGCGATGTTTGTGAAATATCACTTCGTGCGCCTGACAAACTGGGTCCGGGGTATCAGCGCGGTCTTGGTCTACAAAGGCATGTCCATGTCTACCTATTCTTCGCGGCCCCGATATCAACCCCGTCGCGGCAAGATCCCCGGCACCGCAAAGGCCATGTACCGCGAGGTGCTCGAGGCCTATGCCGCGGGCGACAGAAAAACCCTCGATCGGCTCTGTCTGGGCAACTTTACCAAGAAGCTCAGTGCGGCGCTTGAGCGCCGCAAGTCGAGTGAAGGCGTGCGGTTCGAGCTGATCAAGTACAACAAGCGATGGGTGTACCCGAAGCTCATGTCCCACATGATAACCCCGATGAATCCGCATGATAAGGCGATACTGACGGAGCAGGCCGTTGTGGCCATTGCGTCGACGCAAAAGATGTTTCGGGTTGACACGAAGACTAAGCAGATGATTCCGGGCACGCTCAAAGTGCAGGACAAGTTGGAGTATGTGGTCTTGCAGAGACAGATCGATTCGAGGACGTGGGAGATGCCGCCGTGGCGGATCTGGGGCACTACCTTGGCGACGACCATGGAGGCTTATCTTAAGGAAAAGATTGCCAATGATATAGAAATGGCTAAACGAGTTGGCTTTGATACGTCGGCAGCGAATAAGACGAAGAAATGAGGGAGAACAATTTATCAGAGATTTTCTGGAAATAGGAGAGAGTAAGAAGGGGCTTTGTACAAAAGGAGCAAGAAGTAGGAGAATGCGGGAGAAGCCCCCTTGTGGGTAGGCCATGATCTTGACCCAATGGCACGTGCTCTACTTTTGAGGTGACATAGGCAGGAAAGAAGGGAGGAGAAAGGCAACGATGGCAATATGGATCTTGTAAACCCATAGATGTATTCCGTGTATGATTTATAGCGACAGAGTAAACATCTGCGTGTGACACCTCAAAAGATTCTCATAACATTTGACATCGTGATGTCTCAGAGCTGCCTCCATACCCCGACCCTCTATGCAAATCTATGTGTAAATCGTTCTCTCGCGGAACCCCTCCGCTCCAAGTCGGCGCGACTCTATCTCAAACAGTGTAGTCTTCCTCGGCGACTCCCCAGCGCGATATCCCGCGCGAGCCTAACCCTCGCCATATAACTATCCAAAAGTAAAAACGTTGGCGCGAAGATCCCATGATCCCGTCGCGTTTCTCAAGTTTTCAACCCGTCTTTCAACGTCTATTCCAGATACCACATCCAAGTTGTTCACTTAGAAGAATTTACCAGCTTTGGTATCGCTGACCGCAGATTGCCGCAGCACGTCCACATCCGAATCACCGCTGATAAGAGCTATGGCCGGGCGATCCAAGGCATCGAACCGCTCATGGCGATACTTGGCCTTAAGATACTGGAAGGAGAGGCGAAGGCCCAAAGCGCCGAACCCCCAAACAATACCACCGAGGGGTCCCGCGACAAAGGCGCCAAAGGCACTCCAGTCCTGGGCATACAAGCCGTTCTTGACGAGGAGAAGCTGACCGGCATCGTACGAATTACCGTAGTAGATGACGCCGAAAATGAAGATGGTCAGAATGCCGCCGAGACCGCCGACAACGACCTCAAATCCACGCCACCAGTAGAGGCGGTCGATCAAACCGAGGCACAAGACGGGAATGGTGGCCGCGGATAATAGATCACTGATGAGGAAGATCTGCAGGATTGAGGACGCTCGCAAGGCGACAATCACGACGGGGATGATAATCACAACGACCATGGCGCGGATCCACCAGATGTTGAGCCGGTTTCGGAACAGGTCATTGGATGCAGAAGACACCATGGCCGACTGCAGACTGTCAAAGGCAGCACAGCTGAGTGCCACGACCATGACGAGGATGATGCCAATGACCCAGGTGGGTAGCTGCTCGAGCAGAAGGAAGAATGCCAGCGATCCCGGCTGAGATCCGTCCAGGGGCCACGCGCCGGACCACACGGAGATTAGGCCCGTGCAGCCTATCAAGGTGAGAATGCACAGAACCACGACAGTGGCTATTGAGACGCCGAGCATGAGGTCCTTGTCCGACTTGGATGAGAAGGTGCGCAGCCAGAAGTTGGACAAGAAGAAGTCGTTGGTGAGGACGGCGACTGGCAGGATGTACAGTAGCTGCCAGCCCAGAAGACTGGGTTCAAGGAGGTGTGACGTGTCGACGAGCTCTCGCTTGACGTCTGCCTTGACTCCCACGGTGATGGTGGCCACAATGATGAGGCCGACGACCATGATGCCCTGGATGGTATCTGTGAGGAAGGAGATTTTGAAACCGCCAAGGGCTGTTTGTGTTGAGCATGTTAGTGAGTTGTAAGAAAGGCCGTTCATCTAGGAAGAACAAGCAACATGACAACAAAGGAGAGAAAGGTGACGAGATTGTGGAGGGGAAAACCTACATGTATACAAAGTCGTGATAACACATTCCACAATAATCGCGGGCAGACTATCCAGGCCAGTCAGGGTCGAAACAACCTGGCCAAGCGCAGACAACTCGGCCACCATGTACAGAAACAGGGTCACCAAGGTCAAGAAGCTGAGATACAGCATCGTCACCGTGCCGTAGCGCTGTCTCGTCCATTCGGTCAGGACGAACCCCTCGGGGCACTTGCGGCGAATGATGGGCCCGAGGGCGCCAAACACGAGCATGGGCAACGCAGATGCAAAGGCATAGATGACAATGCCCTGCACACCAGCGATGGTGGCCAACTCGGGATAGGAGAACAGAATTCCAGCACCGAGAGCTATGGTTGTTAGTCAAGAAAAAGAGGACGGCTTCGCCAAGGGCAGCAAGAAGGAAGGGCAAAGGGGGGGAGGATTTTGGAGCGGCAACACATTTCCCACGCAAGCATTAACTTGATCGAGTAATTACGGTGCAATCTCAGCTTCAGATCCACAGAATTGTTCGGCAGGTGTGTTTCTCGCCAAGTCCTGCTTTCGCGAGATGCACCCTTCACAAAACTGCTTCAAATCGGCGCCCGTAGTGAGCCGCATCTCCTCCCCTCTTGTGACGAGGTATCAACCGGTTTTCTCTCCTGGGAGACCAAACTGTGCATCAAGGCAGACAAGACAAACAGGGTCTCTGTTGTAGGTAGCGAGCAACAACAGTCTTGCCGCTGTTCCACTTCCCAAGGACGAGAAGACGACGCGAAACCTCAACGACAAGAGAGGAGGAAGGATGGAGATCAATAAGAACACACCTACTCTTGTATACTCATAGACGACCTGGAAACACTTCCAGCCCAACCCTCACATGGTCTCGCGTGCGTAGTATGCATTTTACCGCATCCGTTGAACCAGGGTGCGGCATGATACATGATGCATGCACCTTCGTGGTGCCCGAAAATAGCTGCCGCTCCGGTGGGAGAGAAAAGAAAATAGGATGAGAGGACGAAGAGAACTTCATCGTCACATTTGCAAGAGCCACTGAGGCCCTACTCACCAGAGGCGATGAAGTTGAAAGCCAGAGGGAAAGCTGAGGGTGTGTTCAAAGGTTAGTGAGATGACGAGGGTGTGTTGCGACAGTCTGCCACGCCTTGCGCATTTTGCATCTGTGTGTGAGTGTGTTTTGCTGACCACTTTGCGTTCCATTGCTTGACAGGAAATCCGACGTGGATTGCTTCCTCATCCGCCACGCAATCCCTGTTCCCAAAACGCTATACAGAAAGAGATGAGCAGTTAGCTGGACTGCAGCAGGCCAGCGCGCATGCAGATGCGGAGATGCGGATATTTCGCGCAGTACACACAGAAAGAGTCCATAAGTGAGGTAGATGATGGCGTTCGACGCCTCAGAAGATGGTTGCCCCATACTGACTACGGCCGTTTCGAATTGTACTCGTTCTACTAGAAGCCAAGAGCGCGGGTCGAGAATTGCTGAGACGTAGAGAAAACTTTGGAAAGACTCGTATTCGAAGATGAGGCTCGTATGCGGAGGGGCGAAATTGGGGTGTCGCGTGAAAAGGCGCGCGGAGTCCTTCGAATAAACTGGGACTTGGAAAAAATTCTGCACCGACGAGAACCACGTTCGAGAATCCTTCTAACGTCGTTCTAGCCATTCACCCATACACGTTGCATGTTGAGGTACCTAAGCTACCTAACATAGGTAGCGTCTAGTATCTACATACTTGTTTGGCGCCACCGCATCAGTGGAGAGGGAGGGATTCAACTCGGACCTTGATGACCATATCAGCTAGGTAGGTGGATTGATACCTCATAACTAACGCACCCCCATAACGCACCTCTTAGTTTTCATCCTGTCCCCAAGGCTGCCAACTTTCACTGCGCTCACCCGAGTTTTTCATCTCCGAAACCAAGACCATGGCGAAACGTGAATAAAATGAAAGGCAGCTGAGCCGCGATTATTGAACATACAAATCTCTGACTCTGACTCACGCCATAACACCGCGATCGAGCAATTCTGAACGCATAGTATAACCCCCTCTTCTTTCTGAATGTGCTATCCTGGTTCCGATTCCAACTTCCCGCGTTGATTGAATGAACAAACCAAATGTTTGCAAGTGATTCCTGGACCTTCTGAAAAGTAAAGCCAGCACCGACAATGTGACCATGGCAATCTGGTCGGCACTTTATCAAACGTCTTGTGGTGCCGTACCACTTTGCCGAAGATGACAGTAGATTGCATGTCATGTTGAGGTGGGGAAAGTAAGCATTAAAAAGAGACAAGGAAATTATGAGCCGAAGAGGCACAGGGAAGAAACAAAGAAAAAATAAGGGGAGGAAATTTAAAAAAAAATAAAAGAAGGAATTACAGAAAGAAAAGAAAGAAACTACATGAAAAGGAGAAGAAGAAGAAGAAGAAAAAAAAGAAGTGAAGTAACAGGAGTCAAAGGAAGATCTTCTTCATATGGTTGTCACTCAAGTAACAATGTTGAAATGTTCGCATTTGCCACAGGTGACCGACGAAAATGTCTACAAGTTGGCTGGCCTTTACTCTGGATCACCATCTTCCTTCTTTTCCAAATTTACCAGGAAACAAAGAAAGATGAGATGAATTAGAAGTAGGAAACGTAGCAGAAAGGACAATTATAGAAGGAAATGAAGGCAAACAATAAAATAAATAGACCAACAAGGGCAATATATATTGCGACAGATATAAAGACGTGGCGACCCTATCTCGAAACTTGAACGCAGATTCGGCCCGTATTCGAGCACTTCATCGCCAATTTTGCAAACATTGCACTCGTATATTATGATTTCCCAAGGTGAGCGGCGTACGGAGAAGCTATCCTGGCGTTGGACATCTACCTTATTCACGAGTGTTGCGACGATCACTTTGCTGCTGACCGTCCGTGTTCTCCTCGGCACGACCGGGCGCATCATCAGGCGCGTGATGAGGCTGAGAGGCGTGATAGGGACTCATCATCGGTGTAGGAGACACCATCAAATTACCAAACATGTCGCACATGGTGCCATAATACGGAGGCGCCATATAGCCACCATAGAGCATTCCTGGTCCTCCCTGAGGCGTCATGGGAGCACTCATGTAGGGATAACCGTAATGCGAGTACGTTGGCATCCAGCCCATGGGTGGAGGCTGCGGGAAACCGACATTGCAATCCGCTTGGTTAGCGGTAGGAGATGTCGCTTGAGGCTTCATCTCTTGCATAGCTACTTGTGTCTGGTACTTCGAAGGAGTTGCTGGCTCCTCACCTTGATACTGTGCTCCTGGTATATTGCCCTCAGTGGAAGATGAGCCAGCAACTTGGCCTCCAGACGGCTTGGACTCGATCGCCTTTTGGTTGAAAGATGACATCTCTGATTTTGCCACCTCTTCTGGCTGACTCTCAGCACCTCGAGACGAAACGACATTTTGCGAAGCTGAATGTCTGAGATCGCTAGACGACAATGCTATTCCAACAGATGTATCTGGATTGAAAATTGTGTCACGAGGCCTGCGTACCCGGCCGTACATGACAGACTTGGAGTTACAAGTCATCGCATGGACTGACGTTCGAAAGGTCCCGGTGGGGGAAGTAACGTTGAACCCGTCCGCCGAGGCAGTCATTTCGGAACCACTAGGAACAGGACGTCGAGGAATGGTTGAGCGCACATGACGCAACTGCACCGGTGCTCGTTGAGGTGTAGTGAAAGTTCGAGAGTGTTTCCTCTCGACCCGTACACGATGACCCTCGATTTCCGAACCATGCTGTGGTGAGAGGAATATCAAATTCTCTGTAGTTAGCTTACACAGTATATCCGGTCACAAGGCAGGAATTACTAACGACAGAAGTGATCAGGCCATCTGCTGAGTCTGGCCTCGTGAATTCAATGAAACCAAAGCAGTGCTTTAGGCCTTTGAGCAAGTTAGCTAGGACGCTAAACATATTGCAGAGCATAACGTACCGTTTGCTCCAGGAATCAACTTCTTGTACAATTGTACACCAACCACCTCCCCATATAAGCTCGCGATGTTGTGTAGAACCTCCTCAGTCATGCCAATCGGCAAGTTACCAATAAAGGCGGAGCGACGGTCTTTGTCGTACTGTTCCATGAGCCCTCGCCCACCATCCCACGCCGGTCTGAAAAGGGTTACACCATTGACGTCCGGGATGCGCTTTGGATCGTTTGCGGCGACGAAAAAGTTCTGATTTTGAGCGAAATACTGGAAAGGTTTCTGTTAGATGCGATGTTGACGACCATGTGGGAGAGTAGTGGAGTAGTCTCACCTTCACGGGATCACGCCTGTTGTCATACATCTTGTATGTGACAAGTACAGCTCGAGGTATATGCAAAGATGCCTGAATGTTATCTTGTACAAATTCGGCTTTGGCAACCTGCCCTAGCTGGCCGAGCAAGTCAGTCGCCTCAGCAAGGCTAGTCGGTTCTCCGGACCTTTTGAAGACGATGAAGGAAGCTGTTCCCGGAACAGTTAGTACTCATTAATAAGATGACAGGGGCGAATGTTCTTCACAATGAGCTCGAGCCATTTCCGTGCGGCACGGTCGTCCAAGGATAATCATGCCTTTGCCAAATTTGACAGCGTTTTGGGCGTGGTCATCTCTCTACGACGTGACTGGGTTAGCCTCTCGATTATTTGCGTTTTGTATTCAATAGAACGTAAAGCCAAATCAAAACTTACAGTGAATTGACAAAAGGCAAATGGCATTTGGCTGCCGTCTCGCTTGATCTTGACCCAGACCTCGCCAAATTGACTAAAGGCTTTGGTCACTTCCAACTCCAAAGTTCGATCATCATATGGTTGTGACAAACTGTGAGGCGATTAGCTAAAAGATTCATACAACGAGAGATATTTGGCCCTTACTTTGCAACAAACATACAAGCAGTGCCCGGATATATACCTTGAGCGTCGATGCTGGTCGGAGTAGTTTGCACTGGCTCGGCCTTGCTTGGGCTCGACAACGCAACAGCCGTTTCAGAAGAGCCTTCAGCAAAGACGTCGTCTTCTACACTTGATCCAACCAGGAACTCAGAATAACTGCAGACAAGTTGTCAGCTACCTCTGTGGAATCTTCGTTTTGCCTGCACATACTTGACAGCTTTTGAAGCATCTTCCCCAGAGGCGGCTTGATGTTGATGCTTGCTGTGAACCGTCAGCGAATAGCACGTCAAGTCGGCAAGTCTTCGACACGAACTCACGTGGGAGATCTGGTGGGAGAGGTCGTCACGCTTGTCGAGCCTCGTTTGATCCCTAACTGTCGTCAGACGCGATACACTGAACAACAACCTTAGCCGGCCATAGGTCGGAACCAGCGAGTTCAAAAGTAGCTCAAAAAACAAGAGAGGCCGGATTAATCTGTTGAGAAGAGAAAAGCGCACGTTTTACGTGGAAATGCATGCTACGCCGGACACATATTATTCTTGATGCAACGTCACATCGTGGCTGCTTGAAAACTCAATCAAACCAATTTGATACAACAGACAGGACTGATGTCGCGTAACATATGAGGGGCACAACGAGACGGCGAAACAAATCTTATCACAGATACGTACGTACCTGTGTCGTGACCAGCTCTGGAAAAAGAGGAAGCATCAAGTCCAAGAGGCTCATGAGAAGCAGACTTTCGCACAAAGTTTAGACCGGCCCCCAGTGATGGAGGCTGTCCACTATCTTCAACACCAGCCGGCTGCTTGGAAGCCATTCTTTGAGGGCCAGTGTCTTGCCACGAGTCCACGACTGTTACTTCCCCCTAAGAAAGTAGCCTGAACAAGATCAAATACAGCAAGGGAGGAGAACTGTTGTTGGAGAGAGGCGAGGGAAGTACTCCTAACTTCCGAGCGAGGATTGACGACAAATAAGCAGTTAAGGACAACAAGGCAGCGGAAAAAGCACAATAAAACAGTCGCCAACGTCAAAAAGATTTCTCGTCAGAGAAAAGGAAAAAATAAGAAAGGGGGAAAAGGCAAGATGCGAGTCTGTATATGTAGCAGAGAACGAGTGGTAAGAACCAGCTGAAGCAAGATCGGTGAAACCCGCTTCCTGGTAAGACGGTCGAGACAGTTGGCGGGAATATAACAACGTCTGCTGAGGAGCATATATACGCTAGGCACGATTCATACACTAAGAGGGAAGGAAGGAGCGAGCAGCTTCGGGACACGTCCCTGCCAAGGCGACCCTGAGCGCGGAACGGAGACAGCTCTGCCCTGACAGTGGCGACGGCCCGTCAAATGTCTTTGCATGAGATGATGAGGAGTTTGGGCTCCGATCTTCGGTCCTTCGAAGGAGGAACAAGCAACGTAATGGACCTTTCTCCCAATCTCTGGATTTAGCGAGTCTTGCGCACAGATACTGCGCGTTTCACAGTTGAGATTTCCAGCACCGCCAGCCTCGGTTGTCGGTACGTTGAAACTAGAATGACTTCTGCACCTGACTAGCGTAGTTTCTGGCGTTTGGATCATGGACTCAAGATGTCTTTTCCGCATGATCTATTGGGCGAGCTAAGCGATCTTTGTTTGTTGCCAGGCGACTGCCGTGCTGAAAAGCCCAGTTGTTAAGCAGTAAGAAACATACGGACCAGAATCTGGCCGTAACGTGAGAGACATCTAGCCAAGCCATCCAAGATCCCGGGCTTAAAGGTTTTGTACCAACAAGGGTAGGTAGTGTGCGACTGGAACGAATAGAAATCTATCTTCTTGTCAGCCAAGGATTCTAGCCAAGGTTTTGGGCAATTTGAGGACTCAGCAAAAAATCTCCGGTGACGATTCTCGCTTGGCGCAGAGGTGACATTCATTCCGTTGTGCCGAGGGCCGCGTCGGTTGGCATCGCCGAAAGTGAGAACCGAGTGACCATTGCCAAACAACACTTCTCCATTCGACGAGGGCTAAAAATCTCAGTCGATTGAAAGATTTATAAGCCAAATTTTTCTTTCGCATAACATCAAGTCAATAAATGCAGCTTCGATGGGTCGGGCACAGCCCTATGCCAATACCAGCTTCACTGCGGCAAGCGTTCTCAGCAATGGATAGAGCAAACGGAGTGAACACGCACCAAAGTTGATGCATCAAACTCATCGTTCGTCGAAAACATCGCCATGTACGGTCTCGCTACTCGCCCGTCAACGACTGTTTGTACGTCATGCGCCTATGTGATTCGATAGCACGCAGCAAGTCCCGGAAAGCAGACACACCGCGAAGCGCGGTAGGCAATAACACAACTCAGATGTCCCATAGCTCGTTCAACTTACTTCTCCAGGTTCTGAGTTGTCCACAGAGAGATACCTGATAGAGTCCAAGGTTCTCTCAAACAAGATTAGCTGGGAGATTGCGTCAATCATTGGAATTACTCGTTGGAGTGAACAGGGGTGGGCGTAGTATCTCGCCAAGCCTCGGACGCAAGAACAATCGCGATTCTCCTTGACGGAGATACAGCTTGTCGAGCTAATCGATTAGGTTCGGTGCAAAGCCCGCGGGGTCGGACCTGTAAGAGGAGGAACTTTTTCTCTCAGGACGGCAGCTTATAGGTCTCACCTTCCTTGAAAATGCTTCTTCATGCCTTGTTTTACGTTCTGCATCGACGTTGCCATGAGGAAAAAGTCAAAGATGACTTGAGCTGTAATTAGAGGGCGTTACTGGAGTCGCAGGCCCATACACCACAAGTTTGAGGGCAGATACATGATGCGATGTTTGATGCCATATTCTAATACAATGAAGTCACCCTAGGAGCCTGTATTATTCTGTTCATCCATCAGCCAGCGACAACCTGCAGCAACTCCGATATCGAAAATGCTCCGGATCATTTGAAACGAATACACGAACCTACATAATAATACACATATGCACTTGCATACATTCATGATCCGCGACGCCTCAAACTCCATGCAATACTGTGACGAGTTGATTCGCCACGTCGCCACCATCGCTAATCTCTTTATGTTGTATCAGCGGCACCATCTCGGAGCTGGACAAACACCCTGCTGGTACCCCTCTTTCAAGAGAAGGAAAGCCGAGTCGGAGCCGAAGATCTATCTGAGCCGGCCGATAGATCTGGTCTGTAGCGCAAGGCGAGGCAGGCGCGACTTGTACGAATTTTTGTCGCGTAGCGGGAGCTTCGCGATTGAAGTACCGCGCTGAGTAGGGGGGGGGTCGTGTTAATTCGTTGCCGTCATTATCGTCATTGTCGCGCAGGTACCGGTACCCAATTCAGTTCGGGCGCAACCAACATGGTCGTTGGCCATGATGTCATGGTCATTTGAGCGCGTGACCTGTGAAGCGACACAGACAGATTGTAGAACAGATAAGGAACATCCAGAATTCGATACCTACTCGAATGAATGAGATTAACTTAGATACAAGGCTACAGCTAGAATCTGTAACAAGTAAGAAAGTTGTCCGTAATAGGAGTTTGTTGGTGAAATTAGTGATCACACGTCTGCGCAAGAGAAAAAGAACAAAATAGTATGGACTGAAGTACTCTGTACATGTCAAGTTGCCTGTACATACCAAATTGCCCGATTCAGGAGATTGGTGATAAAATTGGTGATCGCACGTCTGCACAAGTGAAATGAGAAAGCCAATAGGTAGCTCTGACATCGCGATTGCCGCTGCATTCCACGACAGGAACGCTTACAAGTTTACGATGGAACAGCCGCAAACAAGACGAAACCTCATACCATGACGAAACAAAGTAGAAATAAAGCATACTTGGAAGTCGGTCCCACGACGTCGCATCGCAGAAGCCGTGCCTCCTCTCCCCCAATAACCCTAAGCGCTATCCCTCCGAAGCAAAAAGGCCCACAAAGCTCCCTGAGTTAGTACTTTGTTGTCCTGAGAATCGATTCAAGTCGCGTCTTCTTCTTGGATGATAATTCCCTCTCCACGCCAGGATGGGAATCTTTCGCTGCGTCACACACCAAGTCTGGCAAAGTACACATGGTAAGCAACGCTTTTCGTTGCCGATTTGCGGAGAAGGCTAGGAAAAAAAGGGGTTCTTACTGGGGGGCTCGACATGTTTCGACGCAGCAGACGTGCGCAACTTGCGATGATCTCGCAACGCAAATAAATTGGAGCCCAGGAGAACTGCAATGCGATCGACCTTGTGAGTGACGCGGTCGCGCGTGGTGTGGAGAAGAGTCGCAATGGCTTCATGCATGGAATTGATCTTTTCGTTGATCCGACGGCGAGAGCTCTCTACCTCTTGCTGGACTTGACTGATCTGGTCGCATACGTGGTCTCGACTATCCGTGATGGTCTGTGAGATATTGCTATTGGCGTTGTCAATCTTATCACAGATGGTTGAGCTCACGTCGCGATGCAACGTGTCTAACTTCTCCAACACAGCAGTGCGATTGCCGTTGATGCATCGCCCAATCTCGAGAAAGCTATCGCCAGCGCGCTCGTTATGATCCATCAAGGTCTGGGATAAACCCCTGATCTCCTGGCGTGTTTTCTTCTGGGATTCGTACAGAACGTCAAAGACGGCGCCACGGACATGGTTCATGCTGGTGAAGACGCGGTCGTGCGTCTCATCAAAGTCGAGAGCAAGACCCTGGATGTCGAGATGCGTTGTGAAGACCCCATCCAGGAGGGTATCCAGTCTCGCATTGATATGGATCATGAGAGAGCTTTCGACGGCCAAAAGTCGTTTGTCGAGTCCGGAGACTGATACGTGGACTTGGTCGAGCTTAGATGCCGTCTCTTGTCGCATCTCACGTATCGCGACGGCGACATCTGGGCCCTCTGGCGTTATCTGCAGGCTCTGCAGGCTTCTATTAATACGATGACCGCGGACACAGCTGGATCATCTCCTCTGAAGAGCCAAGACGCCGACTCACCATAATCGCAGTGTGACCGGTATGATGCTGTTCCGACAAATGCTTCGGCTTTGGTTCTGTAGATGGGAATCTTGCATTATACCACTACACCAGACGGGCGAGGTCAAGGACTGGCTGTATTTGAAGACCATTTTGTTCGATGTTGATCACTGGTGCGTCGCCTACATGAAGGACATGTCATGCCCTGATTCAAAGGATCGTTGTAGGAATCTCGTGTACACGACCGCCCAGAAGTGCGCTATTGCCTTCGTCTCGGCAATGGCTTGCGGCTAGCTTCCTTCGAATACGGTTCAAGGCCACATGTCCACGCGTTTGGGTATGAAGCAAACGCGTCAAATGGACGTGCTCATCCTTGTAAGCGGGCTGCGGATATGACCGCGAAACACTGCGCCGACATTGCCAAAGGGGGCGGGCCGGCAAAGCGGATGCTCAGGTTCCTTAAAGCAAACAGCGTGGATGGTGATGGTGACGGTGACGGTGGCCCGTGTTCACTGTTCGCATCGCGCAAGTCGATACATATTTAGCGAGTATGTATGAAAAACCTCAGTGAGTCGGTGTAGTTGGAATTGTTGATCGGGGACTTCCGATCAGGGAAGTCCCTGACCAACCCTCCGATCCCGCATTGTGAGGCACACACTGTCACCGAAGCACCACGCAGGTCCCTACATACAACATGACGTGACCCCGTATCATCCGGTGCTAGGAGTACAGAGTACATACATATGTGCATGATATGTACGTAAGCCGGTTCTCGAAAAGATGAAGTCAATTTACCACGTCACGACTCACGACTGGACAGGAAGCAGGATGAAAAGAAAATAGCAATTCGCGCGCGTAGAGAACATTCCATAATGATGCTTCGTACATTCTCGTAGTCTGCTTCCCCGATTCCTCCAAACCTCATAAGTAGCTAGATAGATCACATGAAGAGTAAACGGCAAGGAACCCGCACGCCTGCAGCAAATCTGTCATGAGCATGACGCCGTCATCCTCCCCTCGCGAAGCACCATTGACCCCTTTTGCTATCACGAAATCACGACACTCCCCTACCAACGATTGCCGCACCTTTCGTGGCGTCCACATTCTCACCGGGAGCCCAATCTCGTGATAGACTCGTCCACAACATTCCAAGCCGGCAACCGATACAGAGTAGGTAGTTGGGAAGTACCTAGGGAATTTCGCGAGTCTGCGAGTGCTGATATCTGTCCTTCTCTCCCGGCATTTTGCTTGGTAATTGAGCCTCTCAGGCTTGCTCCTTTGGCGCCAGGCAGCTCCAATTTCGTCCCTCCTTTCGCCAGCTACCTACCTGTATTGGCCTTGCTCCGTAATTGTACGTACATTTCCATCCCTGGCTACAGACACAGGTACAGTGGCCCCGCACAATTAACACAAAACTTCCTCCACTTTTCGACGCGACACGTCAATTGACCTTCATTCCCAAACCAACCCATCATCTTTGAGCAGTCATGGAGACGCCCGAACGCCCTTTGAAACCATTCAAAAAAATTCGACGCCACGCACTAGGAATCGCGTGTGGTCAGCCCTTACCGCAGGCAAATCGGCCACACAGAACACAGATCGTTCAAGAGGAGGGAATTCTCCCAAGCCTCGTATATGGCATTAAAAAACGCTTCACGAAACAAGACTGGGGGAT
>SRPQ01000360.1:0-23049 GCA_018360075.1 Claviceps cyperi
AGGCCGAATAGACGCGATTCTTAGTGCGTGGCGTCGTATGTTTTTTGAATGGCTTCAAAGGGCGTGGTGGCGTAGACATGGCTGCTCAATGATGATGGGCTGGTTTTTGGATGAAGCTAAATTGACGCGTCGCGATGACAAGTGGAGGTGTTTTCGCGTTATTCACTTGGGGCCACTGTAGCAGAAGGCTGAGGCGGAGCGGCTGACCCTGGCCTGACGGACTTGCTCACCGCCAGCCTTGCGGAACAATTATTACAGACGGCCTTCACTCACCCCTTGGCATTGTCATCGTCCCGCGATGTGCAGCGCAAACCACATGGCCTGGCTTTGCATACGATGCTCTGAGTCTGAAGCATCCGCACAACAGTTTACACGGCCGCATTCTTGTGGAGGAATCTGAAAGGCTGGGCTAGTCTATACATCTACGGTCGCACAGTAGATGCGCTCCGCAAAGTTGCGTCTCTGGCTGGCTCAATAAGTGGGTCAACAGTCCCTGTCTGTCCTCTGACTCTGAGCTCTCCAAGAGGGTCCTCTCCAGGCTCTCCTGCAGGCTGCATCTGCGCCTTACCTTTGCCAGCTCCATTACCGCGATCCCGGACATCATCGACACCGGATTCCGTCAGGTTGTCCACCTCGAATGCCACTGTAGCGGTCCGCGGATCAGACATCCACGCCTTTGAGCTGTTGTAAACCTCTGTCTTCGCTATCCACAATGTTCGACAGCATGGATCGTGGCCTCGACGAGATCATTGCCGACAAGGTGAGCAAATGCCCAAACCCTTCTCTGCGTTGCCGCTGCTCCGTGAAATCTTGTTGCTGAACATGCTTCCAGCACGACAATGGTCCTCGACATCGACGCGACGGCCGAGACAGCCGACGTCGCCACCAGAGCGAATACCCCCGTGATGGGGTGAAAAAGGTGAGCCTCCCGTCCCCCATCCATGAGCCGGCTTCTGACACCTTCGCACTTCTTTACAGGTTGCCCAACTCTCCTTTCCATGCGACTATACAGCCAACGCGCTGCCTTGGTCCGCCGCTCAACTTTTCGACGAGATGCACAGAGAGCTTTGGCGATGCGGACACTCTCTTTCTCGCTCAACGTAACGCTAACCACCTCTTGCCTCCGTCTCGCAGTCAACCCGTGATGAACCACGACACTTGGATAGGTAAGACCTTTCACAACCTGGGTGCGGGACGACCTTCAACTGACGTTTCCAAGTGAATGGGTCCATGATCGATACGATGAGCATGGTATGGATAGAAGCTCCCGATGCCGAACCGGACCTAAATCTCACGAACGTTTCAGACTCTCGCCGTGCTCCAGCCTCTCGACGTCGACGTCAGTCGCCATCAAGGTAAGCTTGGAGGGTTCTGGCCACGTCTACTGTTCGCTTGCGCAACCAATATTGACAGGAGCACCAGCGAGAAGATGGGGTCGAAACTTCGCGTCGACAATATTCACTACGATCTTACAGAGGAGGATCTTGACGTAAATGCCGACTCCTCACATGTTCACCGCAACTACATCACATTCTGACATGATAGCGCAGGAGCTATTTTCAAGGATTGGACCCGTCTCCAAGCTAAATCTACGGTACGACCGAGCGGGACGGTCTGAAGGCACTGCATATGTCACATATGATCGGAAAGACCACGCCGAGGAAGCTATTCGACAATTTGACGGAGCCAACGCGAATGGTTTGTGCCCTAAAACTCGCCATTTAACAAGAGAAACATTGTGTCTGACTAGCTGCTCTAGGCCAGCCAATCAAGTTAAAACTGTTGCCGTCTCGCAACCCGTTCGACACAGCAGTGATGCCCGGGCGGCCACTCGCAGAGCGAGTCTCGAACCCGGGCGGCAGAGCACGATCCGCGTCTCCCCAAAATCGGTTGCGCGATGATGATGCCTCCCGCAGGGGGATTGATCGGTACACACCCAGCGGGCAATCCAAAAACTCGGCTCCTCGTCGTCGGGGAGGGCGTGAGGAAGGCAGACGCCCAGGTGCCCGGCGCGAACGCGAAAGAAATGGCCAGGATGGCGCTCGTGGAGGGGGCCGAAGTAATATCCGTGTCAAGAAGACGCAAGAGGAGCTAGACGCCGAGATGGCAGACTATTTCGGAGGCGACAGCAACGAAGCTGCCCCCGCGATCCAGGCACCCTCGGATGGGGCCGCTCCTCCTCCTCCTCCCGATACTGAAGATATTGATATGATTGAATGAGTTGAATGGGAAGCTGGAGTTTGGTACGTTGGAACTGTGCGCACTCTGCCCACTAAGTCTTGACCGCCGCGTGGGTAGTGCACAGAAAACAGGGATATAAATGGACGCGGCTTCATCACCCGAATAGGCATAAAGAGTGTTCAAGAGTTGTAAGAAAAGAATTTGGGACCCTCTCCTCATGTTTCTTTTGCGAGGTACTTTTGTATTCGAGAAGCTACAGATCGCTGTTTGTGAAGCTCGCTTTTATGCGTAACTTGAAATGTAAAATAGGGGCCTATATAGGATTTGTCCATGAAATATCATCTCATCTGCCGATGCTACTTCCTCTGGGTCATCTTACTTATATCAACTCTTTGTGTCATGGCAAAACAATTCATAGGGGCGGGTAACGCGAGCATATTCCATCAATGTTGAGCGCGTAAGCGTATTGAACATGTGGTTTGCTGCGGAGAAGGAGCCTGTCAGATATGTCGCTCTCAGACGCCTCAGGGAGGTGAGAACCTTGAGCGAGCGGTGCACAAAGATAAACACAGACGAACGATGTGCTGGCAAGGAAATGCCTAGTCAGGACACAAGCGGGTGACAGATGGCGACAATAAAGGGCAGCTGAAACTCCATGTTTTGCTTGAAGTTTACGGAAATCGAACAAACGGGAAGCTTCTTCGTAGATACTCGTAGTTGCACAGCTTATATACACATACTAATACAACAGTCAGAGACCCAGTTACATCATAGCTATCGGGGCAGCATCCGCCACGTTACCACCCCCCAGAATCCCCAAAATACCTCCCGATTTAGTCACAGCGTTGTTGACGTACAACCGGGAGCCCGGAACACTCAATTTCGACTCCTGAGCCGAACCATCATCGTCAATCTGCTTGACAGACGAGTAGATACCCTGTGCGGACAGAGCTCCGAAATGGTCGGCCACCAGGTATCCCTCCTTGGAAGCACCGTGTCCTTGTCCCGCAGGCTCCGCGGTCAACGGAACACCAAAGACGATACCACTCGCGGAACTGGTCAACATCTCGGCCGGAGCTCTGGCAGGAACAAAGAACTGTATATGCGCACCGGGAGGCGCAAAACTAGAGTTGTTCATGGTCCTTACGAACTTGTCCATTTCTTCTTCCTCGGATGAGGCGAAGAAGGTCTCGCGGGGGTCGAGTGAGAGAAGGCCTTTCTTGGCGCCCCAGCCGCCGCCGCCGCTTACTACAACACAGGATCGAGTGGTTAGAAAAAGAGAAAAAAAGAAGAACTGCTCTGGGATCTTTGGGGGTAGAAGTCGGGTGTACTCACAGACTTGGTAGAATCGACTACCGGCGTGATGTTGTCGCTGAAGGTAGTCGGCGCATGCCTCGACGTCTGCTCGATTCACAGCATTTCCCTTTACTATGGCGGAGGGGTCCGGGGCGCTATCGGCCGTCCACGCGCTCGTTTGTGACTGATCTGGTGTGATGAGTGCCCAGACGCCCATTGGCCCTGTTTCCGGCGTCGTCTCAGCTGTGCTGCTCTGGTGTTCAAAGATGCTGTTGACGGCAGCTTCTAGCTCCGTTGAGGCCGGTATGGATTTGCCGTCCATCTCGATGCCGCGCACAATGTTGCCAAAACTCGCCGTGACTTTACGAGCGCGAGTTACAGGCGATAAGGGCGCCCATAGATCAAAGGCGGCAGCGGACTGCGCCGTTTGATCAATCTGAACATGGACCGGCTGCCATTGCTTTTCGGTCCTCTGTTCTAGCTTGGGGCTCCCTCCAGACATATCATGCCGGCTGATCAACAGTGTCGAGGCCTTGTTGTTGAGGAACGTCGTCCGTGTGAGGGGCAGAGTCTGCGTGGACAGCCCAACCTTGAATGTGAGCGCGGCTACTGAGTCTCGCTCAAGCTTCTCAAGCGGAGGATCTGGTGACCATAATTGGGGGAGCAACGAGTCCAGTTCGCCGCGCAGAATCGATATGCCTGGCAGGGGAAGAGACTCGCCTCGGGCGGGAGCGATGCTGTCCACGATGGCGCGTACCAGATGGAAGTCTTTCTGGTTTTCTGAGGCTGACAGGACATTGACCAACTCTGTGTTGAAGTTTGGATCATCTAGTTGCGCGGCATAGTGTGGTGAGACTAGCACAACAGCCGCATTGTGCCTTTGGGGGTTTTTCAGCACGGCATGGCCCTGCAGCTTGCCTATGATGTTATGAAGTTTGTCCTGCGGCAAACATCAGTAGACGTTACGCACAGGATACGGAACATTTAGTGGGTTTTCCATACGTTGGATGATGGATAGTAAGAGAACCGAGACTGGCTCGAAGATTTGAGTATAGATAGCTGCCGCTTTGATGCGACGGAGCAGCCAGAGGCGAAGCTTCTCAGAACGCAACGAGACGCAGAGAGCGACACCATGATGCTGCTGCTGGTGGCCTGCCTGCTACGCGATAGGTCTCAGGACGCACTTCCAATCTAAATACCAATTGCGCGGGTTTGAGTTTCATACAATTGGCGTGAAATCAATCTCAAAAGGGAAGCGAAGCATCGTCACCAAAGGCCAGAAAAGTAAACCATGTCGAGATGACGTTTGATGATTTATGTACATATCTAGATGCCACCGTTACCAGTGAGAATTGTGGCTGCACTTCATGTGGCTGAAGCTGCTGCCACCGAAGTTTCCCTGCACTGCCACGCCTCTTTGGACCCTTCACCCTCCCTCCCCTCACCCCACCAAGCCTTCGCCTTTTGTCGCTTCAGTGCAGTGACTCAGAATTTCAAGTCGGAGTGCGACTCGGAACAAAAACGGGCTCTGTCGTCTGCAGTCATATATCCCCCTTCGAAAACGCCGAAGCCCACACGCTCCTGGGCTTCTTCGACACGACGTTCAGACTTGCAGTTCGAGCACTTCGGGGGCGCTCAGTTCCAACGCGCAGACCCTTGACCACGACTACACGTGCCGCCATGGCAGGCAACGTTACTCAAGGGGGCTCTGGTAAGAGAATTGACATAGACACGCTGTCTTTCGGGGTAGTAAACTGACTGTTTTCCGTCGCGTGTAGTTGGGCGGTCTGGTGAAGCAGCTGAAGTAGGAAGAAACACCTGAAGAACACGATCGACACGACTTCCACAGTACTAACAGTAAGTAGAACGTACAACAAGTCACCCAGGCTACCTCGGCTGTTGACAATGGAACGCCAAAGGTGAAGACAGAGAAGGAACGTAGGTTCTACCCCCTTCTTTGACCGCACAATGCATGGAACGATGCTCATTTATCGCATCATAGTGGAAAAGGAGCGAAAGAAGGCGGAAAAGGCTGCCAAGCTCGAGGCCAAAAAGGCAAAAGCTGCGCAGATGGCGGCTAACGCTGCCAACAAAGAGAAGAAGGTTAAAGAGAAGAAGCCTGAGGAGGACATCCCCCCCTACGTCGAGGATACGCCCGTTGGCGAGAAGAAGCGCATTCGATCGTTCGAGGATCCCAATTTCAAGGCCTACGACCCCATCGCCGTTGAATCTGCGTGGTATGACTGGTGGGAAAAGGAAGGCTTCTTCAAGCCAGAGTTCACAGCCGATGGCAAGGTCAAGGAAGCCGGTAGCTTTGTCATTGTCCACCCTCCCCCCAACGTCACCGGCTCTCTGCACATGGGCCATGCTCTTGGCGATTCCCTGCAGGACCTGATGATTCGTTGGAACCGAATGAATGGAAAGACTACGCTGTGGCTCCCCGGCTGCGACCATGCTGGTATTGCCACGCAGAGCGTTGTCGAGAAGATGCTGTGGAGAAAGGAGAAGAAGACGAGACACGATCTCGGAAGAGAGAAGTTTGTGGAGACTGTTTGGGAGTGGAAAGAAGACTATCACAAGCGTATCAACAAGGCTTTGACACACATGGGTGGTTCGTTCGATTGGAGCCGAGAGGGTATGTTTCGTCTGCTGTTTGTCTGAGCGAGCACTATCATCAAAGAGCGTCATTAACATGCCGCTAGCCTTCACCATGGATGCAAACCTCTCTGCGGCTGTGGCGGAAACCTTTGTCCGACTTCACGAGGAGGGCATCATCTACAGAGCGAACCGTCTCGTCAACTGGTGCACACACTTGAACACGGCGCTATCGAATCTGGAAGTCGAAAACAAGGAGCTCACTGGTCGGACTCTGCTCGAAGTTCCGGGCTACGAGAAGAAGGTTGAATTCGGTGTGATCGTCCACTTCAAGTACCCCATTGAGGGATCAGATGAGACCATCGAGGTTGCCACCACCCGTATTGAGACTATGCTCGGCGACTCTGGCATTGCTGTCCATCCCAACGACGACCGCTACAAGCACCTCGTGGGCAAGAACGCTGTACATCCCTTCATTCCTGGCCGCAAGCTGCCCATTGTTGCCGATGAGTATGTCGAGATGGAGTTTGGTACCGGTGCCGTCAAGTTGACGCCTGCACACGACCCTAACGATTTCAACCTCGGCCAGAAACACAATCTGGAGTTTATCAACATCCTCACAGACGACGGGCTGATGAACGAGAACGCGGGAGCTTACAAAGGCCAGAAGCGCTTCGATGTCCGCTACTCCATCCAAGATGCTCTGAAGGAGAAGGGTCTGTATGTCGACAAGAAGGACAACGCCATGAAGGTGCCACAATGCACAAAGTCCATGGATATTATCGAGCCTATTATGAAGCCTCAATGGTGGGTGCGCATGAAGGAGCTTGCCGAGCCTGCCATGCAGGTTGTGCGAGATGGCAAGATCAAGATCAGACCTGACACCGCCGAGAGAAGCTACTTCCGCTGGCTCGAGGACATCAATGACTGGTGCATCAGCAGACAGCTGTGGTGGGGACACCGCTGTCCTGTCTACTATGCCAATGTTGAAGGCGCTGCCAAAGACACTGCCAACAACGGCCTTTGGTTCTCTGGCCGGACACGTGAAGAAGCCGAGAAGAAGGCTGCTGCCGCTCTGCCAGGCAAGAAATTCACTCTCGAGCAGGATGAAGATGTTCTCGACAGTAAGTCACCTCTTAAACACAGGCAGAACAGTGGTAAAGGTGAAATAGTACGTTTATTTCAGCGCTAATTTCTTCACGCACAGCTTGGTTTTCTTCGGGTCTTTGGCCGTTTAGCACGCTCGGATGGCCCAACAACACCCATGATCTGGATACGCTGTATCCTACCACGGTTCTCGAAACCGGCTGGGACATCTTGTTTTTCTGGATTGCTCGCATGATCACTCTGGGCTTGAAGATGACCGGCAAGGTGCCCTTCAGCGAAGTGTTTTGCCACAGCCTTGTCCGTGACTCCGAAGGTAGAAAGATGAGCAAGAGCTTGGGCAACGTCATTGATCCTCTGGACGTGATCTCAGGAATCAAGCTGCAGGAGCTGCACGACAAACTTCTTCAAGGAAACCTGCACCCCAATGAGGTTGAGAAGGCTGCCAAGTACCAAAAGACTGCGTTTCCTAATGGAATTCCTCAGTGTGGTGCCGATGCGTTGCGTTTCACGATGATTAACGCCACCACTGGTGGAGCGGATATCAATCTGGACGTAAAGATGTAAGTTCAATATCTCTCGAGGATCTGACGCCCTTGCATCTATCTGTCTGCATTATCCAGTCTTCTCACGATCATTTAGCATTCACGGATATCGCAAGTTCTGCAACAAGATTGTAAGTCGCGTGAAACAACAGAACGGAAGGTATCTGTCAAACATGAATTTTGCTTACCAGGTTCTATTAGTTCCAAGCCACTAAATACGTCTTGGGAAGCTTGCCCGAAGGCTTCACCCCAACCAAGGACGGGATCAGCCGCGGTAAGACGCTGGCCGAGCGATGGATTCTCCACAAGATGAACAGTGCCGCCCGGGATCTCAATACCGCAATTGCGGATCGCGAGTTCCAAAAGTCCACGACCATCATCTACAAGTACTGGTATGCCGAGCTCTGTGACGTGTACATTGAGAACTCCAAGGCCATTATCCGCGATGGCACAGAGGAAGAGCGACAGTCTGCTCTGCAGACATTGTACACGGCTCTGGAGTCGGCTCTGACCCTGATCCACCCGTTTATGCCCTACATTACAGAGGAAATGTGGCAGAGGCTGCCACGCCGGCCGGCTGACACGACCAAGTCCATCATGGTGGCCAAGTATCCCCAATATACCCCTGATTTGGATGACCCAGAGTCAGAAGCGGCCTACGAGCTCGTCCTAGCCTGCACAAAGGCAGCCCGATCACTCATGGCTGAGTATGCACTCAAAGAAAACTCTCATGGTATGTCTTTCCGTTCTCTCGTTCCCCTTTCTTTCCTTTCATCCTCCTCAAGAACGTGATCACTGCAAATTCATCATCATTAACAATGACTCCTCCCCGTAGTCATCGTCCAAGCATACACCGACGCTGCCCTCAAGACGTGCCACGCCGAAGTGGCCTCCATAAAGTCCCTCAGCGGCAAGAGCGTTCAGACGATGGAGGTCGTTGGTCCTGACGCCCCCCGCCCAACTGGCTGCGTCGCTTACCCCGTGTCCACCTCCGCCGCCGTCTTCTTGCATGTCAAAGGCCGTGTGGACCTGGATGCCGAGATTGCCAAGGCTCAGAAGAAGATGGACAAGTCCCAGATGAGCGTCCAGAAGCAGGAGAAGATCTTGCTGGACCCGACGTACAAGGAGAAGGTTTCGGCGACGGTTCGGCAGGCGGACGAGCAGAGGCTAGCGGATGCGCAGCAGGAGGTGGCTAGTTTCCAAGAGACTATCAAGCAGTTTGAGCAGCTGAAACTGGAGTAGAAGGCGTTTGGCGCTTAAATAAAACAATGGGTAAGGTAAACATGGATGCCATGTTTTTTTAGATATCACTGCGCTAGTTCTCTCCCAACATCAGTTTGGTACAATTGGATGGTTCACGGTAAAGACTAGGTAAACCGATGTGAAGCGATTCTCAAGATGGAACCCAAAACAAGTCTGGAAATAGCATGGCAAGACTGGAACATCTGTCTGAACGAAAAAGTGAGAAGTAAAACCTCATGAGAATAGTTTCAGCTCGCTGGAAATTCAACTTCTGCACCAAAAATCCCCTTCCTAACCGAGAACGATGTTCCTCACCACCCTCCTTTACCTCCTCCTCCTCCTCCTCCTCCTCCTCCTCCTCCTCCTCCACCTCCACCGCCGCCGCCGCCCTCATCGTTTCTCCTCCCTCCTCCCCCCTTCACAGGCTTCGACTGCGCCGCCTCATGCCGCTTCAACTCCTCAGGAACCTTTGAAATCGCACTCTTGCTCAACATCTGCCGCAAGTCATATAGTACATCTGCATCCTCATTACCCAAAAACGTGATAGCCACACCGCTCTTACCCGCACGACCCGTACGACCAATACGATGGGTATAACTCTCAATGTTGGACGCCATATTGAAGTTCACCACGAGCGACACATCCGGAACATCAATACCACGCCCAGCCAAGTCCGTCGCAACAAGAACCTGTGTCTGTCCCGAACGAACCGCCGCAAGAGCTTGCTCACGCTGCTCCTGGGTCTTGGAGCCATGCAGTGTGACAGTTGACCAGCCCATGGAGCGGATATCACGCGCCACAGCATCACAATTCCTCTTGATATTGACAAACACGATAATCGGGGGCGCGTAATCGTTCTTCGCCAGGATTTCCTGTAGGCGCTTCTTGCGACGGTCTTCTCCGGATACAAACTCGACGCGCTGCTCGACTGTGTCGACTGCCTCGCCGGCGTTTCCGATCGTCGCTGTCGCAGGACGGCGGAGGTACTTCTTTGCGATGCGCTCCACGACGGGGGGCATGGTGGCGGTGTACATCATGGTTTGGCGGTACTTGTCCCGGCCGCCGAGGTGGCGCTTCATGAGCTGTGCGTTTTCGGCGTCGTCTGTGTCCGGTTTCTCGTTGCTGACGGGGAGGGCGTCGAGGATCTTGTTGACGGATTCCTCGAAGCCGAGATCTATCATGCGGTCTGCTTCGTCCATGATGATGTAGCAGCATTGGGAGAGGACGAGGAGGCGGCGCTCGATGCAATCGACAAGACGGCCGGGGGTGGCGACGATAATTTCTGCGCCGTTGCGTAGCGCAAAGGCTTGTTCTTCGAGAGAGTGCCCGCCGACGATGCTGACGCAGCGGAAACCGAGGGGTTCGGCGAATTTTCTGGCCTCGGTTTCGATTTGCTGGACTAATTCACGGGTTGGGGCGAGGATGAGCGCGTAGGGCCCATCGTTTTTGATGGCTTCGGTCAGAGGGGGTAGATCGGAGATGTAGACGAGGAGCGGGAGGAGGAAGGCGGCGGTTTTGCCCGAACCGGTGACTGCGACGCCGATGAGGTCTCGTGCCTGGAGAGCGATGGGTATGGCTGCTCTCTGGATGGGTGTGGGCTCCTTATAGCCGACTCTCTCTACCACGTTGAGCAGTCTGGATGGGAGGCCGGACTCTTCCCAGTTGCGCATGGGGTCTGGAATGGCGCCGCCCTTGGTCGAGATTCCAAAGTCTTCTTTGAAGATTCTCCAGTCTCGCTCGCGCATCTCCTCGAGTCTCTTGTCCGACCAGTGGCGTCCGAGACCTGTCCTCTCGGCTCTCTGCTTCGCTTTGGCTCTTGCGCGGTAAAAGTCTTCCATGATGCCGTTTGCACGCTCTTTGCCGTTTTCGACATCCCGTTCTTCAATGAGTCTCGCGCGCTTCCGGGCCCGCCTCTCTGCTTCATCGTCGAATTCGCCTCCAACGCCTGCGAGTGAAAAGCCCCTGTTGATGCTCTGATTTGCGTAGATGGGATCGTTGTCCCTGGATGTGTCATCTTCGAGATCCCACTCAAAGTTGAACTTCTTTTCCGTCGTGCGCATGCGCTTCTTCTTGGCCGAGAAGTTGGACTGCTTATTAACCTGCGGTCCCAGGTACCGCGACCGCAGCAGCGAAGCTTCGATCTCTTCCGCCGATTTCTTCTCGCCGTTCTTTTTGTCGTTCTTCTTTTCGCCCTTGGCCGCTGGGCGATTCATGGATCGTGGACCGGTCGGGATCTGCGGCAGCTGGCCCGGCCCTTGGGCGAAGTCTTTCGTGGAGGCCGACGCTCCCCTGCCAGAGGTTCCGTTCGATCGCGATTCCCATTTCCTCTCTTCCTCTCTACGTCGTTGTGCTTCTTCTACCGATTTCTGTCTTCTCTCTTCTTCTTCCTGCTTGGCTTTTTCGGCTGCTAGGCGCTCGCGCTGCGCTTTGGGTATGAAGCGAGGCTTTGCGGCAGCGGCATCTGCTGCCTTTTTCTGCCGCAAGATCTCCTCTATGTCTAGAGGCATAGCTGTGCGGCCTCGATCTCAAGTGACTTTCAGTGCATGTAAGTTTCGAATGATTCTTTCGTGCTTTCGGTAGTTCTTCGTTCAGGGGAGGGCATGAAGTCGTGAAGTCGAAGTGATGGATAGATCTGTGTGATCTGGACTTCATCGGGGGAAGCTTGTCCAGCAAGGCTTTGCCGCGCCCGTACCACTTTTTCTCGGGCAAGCAAGACAAGCAGCCAATCATATTCCCCGGACACCATCAAAACTTAGCCTCGACGACAGACGTTGGCGACGGCGGAAACCCCGACTAGAATCTCTCGCCCGTTGCCATTTCTACGCCCTCAACAGTAGTCGCCAATTCCTCAACTCACTCGCAGTAGAAGATTCTCACTCGAAGGGGTCGCCATGACCTCAGTCCCACCCTCCGCCTCCCAATACGTCCGGCTGGCGCAGAAGCTCCCCGCGCCGCTACTCCGATTCTTCGCACGATGGCCACCAGCATCCCTCCAACCAGAGGGCGCTCCCAAGACGCACTTTCAAGAGCAACGACCAGATCCGTTTCGACGGTATAAGAATCCCGCGACGGGAAAGTGGCAAGATCCTGTGTACTCGGCCCGGCGGCAAGCAAATCTGGTCAAGATGGCCCGTATGAACGGCGTGGAAGAGCTGCTGCCAGAAACGCGCAAGGGAACTTATACCAAACTTGCTCATCGTGTAGAGCACGGATTGAGGGTCAAGGGTACTGGTGTGGGACAGAAGGTCAAGGGACATGCTTACGAGCGACACATGATTGCAAAGTACGTGGCTGTCTTCACCTCCAACTTTTCTGGATTGGAGATATCTCTCTTTATGTTGCTTTAGGCCATTCAGTGCCATATGGAGGACAAAATATTTGGAAGAAGCTAACAGTTTCGGCGTGAACAGTATGGAGAAGAAAAGGAAGGCCATGTTGGCAATGCCAGGCCTGATCAAGGCATGGAAAAAGGTGAGTTGTTGGTCGCGCTCATTTGGCTTGGGTTCTTGTGAAACCCTGATGCTTGGGGCCTCTGCTAATGATTTTGATATAGATCGGGAAGAGAAACTGGACCAAATGGCCCAAATAGATTATATCCGCTCAAGGGGGGGCTTTCCAGTTCACATTATAGACTATTGGGGGGGGGGGGTATGGGAGCTTCATGTATTTCTGTGTATCACGTTGGGAAAAGACGTTTATTTTCTGGCGAACAATCTTGGAAGGGGTGTAGTCATGTCTCGTGATTCAAACATCAACGTCATGGGAACAAACGCCAAAATCGAAAGCTGCCCTTTCAAAAAGGAAAGAGAGATACAATGTTCAGCTTTTCTATAAATTCTTTTCCAATAGTTACTCACACTTCAACAACCAAGTATAAATTCTCCATGTTCTATCAGTCATCTTCTACTTTTGGAAGCTACCGGTAGAATCTCAATAGCCAGCAATCGTCCATACCACGGAAACCATTGTTCGTCAAATCCATAGCATGATGCCTCCATCACTGATCACGTGATTCTCCCAGAAACTCCCAAATCCGCTCCAAAAGTCCTTCACGAGAGGGCATGATATTCAAATTCTCCAGCCAACTCACGCCCCGGCAGCACAAATCGCGATAAAAACCACTCTCTCGCACAATCCTCGAACACCATCCACGGCCCCTCTCGGCCATGACAGCCCCCCCAACACACTACACAATCCTCGGCCTCACCCCCTCCGTCCTCGACTTCTCTCACCAAAACGGACCGTCCCCCTCCGCGCTCTTAAAAAAGGCATACCACAGAGCCCTCCTGCGCCACCATCCCGACAAACAAGCCCCTTCTTCTTCTTCTTCTCTTCCTTCCTGCTCGCCTTCTTCTACGTCTCTCTCGTCATGTACAGCCCAGGACACAACAGCATCCACCTCTGGAGTCTATACTATTGATCAAATCGCCACAGCTTTTGCTGTGCTCTCCTCTCCCACACAACGCACAAGCTATGATGCGGAGCTTCGCCAAAGTGGACCGGCCGTAAGCTCAGCGCGTCCAGAATTCCAAACCGGGGTAGAGAATGTGGATCTGGATGACTTGCCTTTTGAGGAGGGAATGGAGAGGTGGTATAGGGCTTGTCGGTGCGGGAATGAGAGAGGGTACTTGTTCAGTGAGGAGGACTTGGGGGAGGTGGAGGACGAGGGTGTGTTGGTGGTGGGGTGTCAGGATTGTAGTCTTTGGTTACGGGTTCATTTTGCGGTTGTGAATGAAGATGCTGATGCGACATACGAAGATGACGCAGCAAAAGATCATGGTTGACGATGATTCATGTTTCAAAGAAATGCAATTTTAGGCACGTGAGTTATTGTTGTGGGTGTCACTCGTCTTTAAACGCTCCATGAGTCCATTGTGCACCGGATATATGGGCCAGTCGAGCTATCGAAAGAGTGACTTGCATGCGAGGGGTAGGAAAATCCAGTGACAACCTGATGCTCGTCTGAAAGCAATTTTGGTATTTTTTTTATTTCTCCAGACAATCTCTTGCATTAGAGTCTAAAAGCAGAACTTCCAAAACAAATGCTTGCTCTCTCTAGGACCATGTGCCAGTCCATAGGACAATTGGAACAGATTTCAGAGTCGGCTTCCATTGTATACGCGCATTTACCTAAGAGATGCCGAAGCACTTGATCAAAATAAAACAAAGTCTTCCATCCACTCCAGAGACACCAGTCCACCCGAGACGATAGTGGTCAAAGCATATATATTGGCAGTTTAATAATCCATTTCCTTGTTTGGTTGTTTTCTAATTACTCGGCAGCTGGGGTCTCCTCGGTAGTGGAGGCAGCAGCAGCCTCGGCGGGGACAGCGCTCTCCTCCTTGGGCAGGGGCTCAGCCTGGCCAGCGGCGCCAGCCTCAGCTTCAGATGAAGTCCACAGAGTCTAAGCCATCCATGTTAGTTTCAACTTGTTCCCTAGTGTCATTATTGTGGAAACATACCAAGTTGTCACGCAAGAGCTGCATGATGAGAGTGGAGTCCTTGTAGCTCTCCTCGCTCAGAGTGTCGAGTTCTGAAAGACAAAAGTCAATATCAAAGTTCATGGACAGGAATATGAGCAATATTGGTGGTGAAAGCGGCGAGTCCTTACCGGCAATGGCGTCATCGAAAGCCTGCTTGGCCAGGTGGCAGGCCTGATCAGGGGCATTCAAGATCTCGTAGTAGAAGACTGAGAAATTGAGGGCCAGACCCAGGCGGATGGGGTGAGTAGGGGGTAGCTCGGTCTGAGCGACTTCCGTGGCAGCCTTGTAGGCCTCAAGAGACTGATCGGCAGATTCCTTGCGACGATCACCGATGGCGAACTCGGCAAGGTAACGGTGGTAGTCACCCTTCCTATAAGAGAAGTCAAAATCTAGCTGCAAATGCAAGGCCGCTGGATGCCAAGTAGAAGAAAAGAAGCAGGAGACTTCAGACGAACATCTTGTGATAAAAGACCTTGGACTCGCCGGACTTGGCAGAGGGAATGAGGTGCTTGTCGAGGACATCGAGAATGTCCTCGCAGATCTTGGCGAGCTCGGCCTCAATCTTTTGTCGGTACTCCTTAATGAGAGTGACCTGGGACGAGTTTCCCTTAGATTCCTCCTTTTGCTCGATAGAAGTAACTATTCTCCATGAGGCACGGCGAGCGCCAATGACGTTCTTGTAGGCGACGGACAACAGGTTGCGCTCCTCAACGGTGAGGTCGCGATCCTCAGAGGCGACAATCTTCATGTTGTCAACCATTTCTGCGATAGGCGTCAGATGTCAGCGTGGGATGAAATTACGTGAGCGTCGTGTGGCCAGGTGAGAAAGTGGTACAAACCTTCGTATCGCTCGGCCTGCTCGGCGAGCTTGGCCAGGTAAACGGCATCTTCGTGACCCATTTTTGATAGATTTTTTTGGTACTGATTGCAGCACACTCACACGTTAGCATATAGTTTGGTGGAGATTCGCAAGAGATGCTGTAATTTGATCGGCTTGACGCCGCTTCCTGAGACAGAACCTCTCCGTCGTCTGTGCTGTCTTGGGCAGCAAAGCGATCTGTGACCTCGGACAGACAAACAACAAAGAAAGGTCTGCGATAGTTCCACGGACCCCCAGAATTGCCGGTAAAGTCGAACTTCCAAGTAGAGCAAACGCGCCTTCCTCTTCCCATCTCCATCAATTTCTCTTGCCGTGGCGGATTTCGTAAAAGGCGAAGTCGGTTCCGTCGAAAGGCCAAATGCGTCACCAATCGGACGGGCCGAGCCCTCTGGACTTATGACAAAGTCGTGTATTCGAGGCGCCGTATGCTACTAGCAACCGTACTTTGGCGTGGACCAATAGCCCGAGAAATGATGTCGTGCCACGGGCGTCCTTTACGTAGACGACCTGGGAGGCCACATCATGACGACAGAGAGGAGGGGCGCACCACAGCAGAGCGACGATGGCAGCCGAGGGACGACGGGCAACTTGGACAAACAACAAGACAACAGCAAGCGGACACGATACGTACCGGAGAAATCAAGAGTTTGATGGCAACGATACAGAAGGACAGAGCTGACGGCCGTGAGAGTGTGGAGGATAGATAGGCTGGCGCAAAAGACGGCTCAGTGGTGTTTGTTGGGAGGAATGAAGTTGGGCGGCCGATGAGCGAAAAGCGACGGTGGGATGGACAGAAATGGAGAAGGGGCTCAGGCTGGAGCCGGAGCGAGGCAACAGGGCAGAAGGGTGAATAGCGGGCAACTTGATTCACTTCTGGCCAATCATTTCCCACATATTGCCCGCCCCTTGCCCCGCCTTCCGGGTCAGGAGTGAGTGAGCACGAGAACTCCCTGGCCGATTCTCCAGGTCAATCAATTCTCCAAGCTAAGTCCAAGCCAAGTCCAAGCCAAGTCCAAGCCCAAGTCTACGGAGCAAAAGGCCTAGTCAACAGCCCAATTCCACCGAGTATCACTGTATCAGCTATGTTTCCTATGTAGAACTTGCATCAAGTCCCAATCGCCAGGTCATCAGCCAGGGAGGCTCAGCGCAATTTCGGTGTTGCATCACCCAACGAGGCTGCACACTGCCGCGGCCGGGGTGCGCGTACCTGCAATCTATCCAGTCTAATTCCATGCTGGTCCTCAGGTTATTAGGTGTTGATCGTGTGGTTATCTACCGCCTCCTTCTAATTACACGCTTGCGGTTGTCTTTTCGCCGTCGTCAATCAATCAATGACCTCATTCAGAGTGTGGGCGTTAGGCCTTGTCTCCTTGTGGCGCCGTTTTTAATGCCGTTGCCAGCGAGTTGCGCGAACGGCTTGCAGCTTTACCTACCCGGTAGCGCTCTGCGCGAATTCTGTGGCCGAGCGTATCTAAGTTGTTTATTTATCCATGTGCATTGCCCAGCATGAATTTCAGTGTCACTCGCAGCTTGTTATTTATATGATTCGTTTCTCATTAGTTGTCCGGCATTGGCAGCATAGAGAATACGCCTGCGTCATTCGCTGTGTAATTCCACTCGAGACGAACGTATATCTGTAAGGACTGGAGAGTTACTAGACACCTCCGTTCCAGATACCAGGTCCATCATCAACATTCAAGATGAGAAGGTGTTCGACTGGCTCCTATGTGCTTGAGGCGATGCGTATCAGGAGGTCCGTGGTCACTGGTGAAGTCATGACGGTGCAAGAAGTCCGGGCCAATGCGGTCATCCATCACTGTTAAAAGAAGAGGTACATAGTACAGTAGGTACCTATGTACATACTTGCCATCCCCGCCTTGTCGATGGGCCACGCCAACGTACCTACCCTACCGCCTTACTATTAATTATGCGGCGTTATGCCAACGGCCTGGGCTGCGGTACCAGCGCCCTCCGCCTCGCACATATCTACCTAAGCTTGCTAGATAGGTACCTAGGTGGTCCCTTCCACTTGGAGCTGTGCTCGGAAAACGTCACCTCAACGCCACAACCTCGATTCAATCCTCATCTCTCGGACTCCCACCACCACTAAAACATCACAAATCGCCCATCATGCTCCGCACAGCCTTTGCCAAGACCGCTTCTCTGCGTCCCTTTCGCGCAGCCTTCACCACTACCGCGCGAGCCATGGCTGCTGGCGATACCGGTGCTCCTCCCAAGACCGGAGGCCAAGGGTGAGTCCCGAAACCTACCCCTGCTATACAAAGATCAGCGGAAGCCGCGCGAAATTACATGATGATGGGGTCGGGCGCGCTTCAGCAAGCAAGCTTCCATTGTCAAAACTCTAGCTGCGACAGCTGGCTGACCAAACACAGTGACGCCTTTCAGCGCCGTGAGCGCGCAAGCGAGGATTTCGCCATTCGTCAGCGCGAGAACGAGAAGATGCAGACGCTCCGAAATCAGATCAGGGAGCAGAAGCAGCATCTGGAGCGCCTCTCCGACCACCTGTAAGCTAGAAACTGCTCTCTCTTTCAGGCCCTCTAATCCCGACCGCCTCGTCAACGAACGAGTCACTTTCAACGTTTGCCTGACCTTAAAACCAGTGACGAGATCATAGGTGATGGAGAGGGCAAGAACCAGGGCGGCAAGAAGGAGTAGGCGCTGGACATTCTCCGAGCACGTCTACAACCAGCTACGGCCGTGACGATAGCTGCCGTCATTGCACTTGAAAACTTGGCACCCACGAAAAGAAGATGAGTATGATTGGTTTAGACTGGAAATGTGGGATGTGGGAATGTGGACTTGACGATCATCTACATCTGGGAGTCTCGATTTGCCATAATCTCAGGTAGTGTACAAATGAATAATCACCTATTTACGCCTCGATCGAAGTCAGAACTTCGGCATTATTCCTCTAGCCTCGCCATTCAATCATTTTGAAAATGTACCTCAGACTTTACATGTCCCAATGCCAGATTCCTCCTTCCGAAAGCAACCACAAATCAAAGCAGGCAAGGAACCACGTTTTATCAACACAAAAAACTGAATCAATCCCCCATGCCCCATCATCGTCGACCGTAGTATGATCGGTAAAAGCTCTCAGCGGTGTCGGTCCCCGGCCCCGCATAGTGGTTGCCAAGAGAGCTGTGAGACTTTTGTGCCATCGTAACTTTGGCTTGCAGCGCCGAGGCATTATGATCAATCCATTGTAGTTGCGTGAGATGACCATTCAAGACCCTTACGATTTGACTCAGCTGTGGCGAATAAATTGTTAGCAAACGAACACTTGAAATATGGGTTGAGTTGTAATGGGGTTAGTGGGATATATCTTGAGACACGAGAAAAAACATACTGCATCTTCCGTCTTGGGCCCCTTGCTCAACGTCCCGGAAATATCATTAATCTCCTTGACCATCTTGGACAGATCGCGCGACTTCTCATCCAAATGCCGCGTCAGCTTCTCAGCCAGCTTGTATGTGCGTTCACGCTCCTGGTCCGGACCGGCAAGCTGCTCTCCTGGACCAATCTGCTTGGCAAACATGTCCTGCATTTCTGACTCGTAGCGGTTCAACCAGGCCTCCAGCTCTTCTTGCTGGCTTTCCACCGCCGCAAGCTGTCGCTCGATTTCGTGGCTGGCGCGCTCAGCTTCAAAGGTGTCCAGGTAGAGCTTTTGGATCTTCTCTCCGTTGTTGACCAAGTTGCAATCCCAGCTAGATACCGCGGTGGCTTGCTCCTTGAATTCCTTCTGGTATTTGGTCAAGTCAGAAGCCCATCTTGTCACAATGTCTTCCATGGTCTTGTTTTTGAGCCTGGCCATTTCCGACATAGGGCCCGTAGTGGACATTCCCAGAGCAATTGCCTCGGTGGTTTGGTTCGCAGGCTTGGCCTCTCCCTTGCTTTCGTCCCCATTCTTGGCTGCCGTGTCTGTGGCAGTCTTGGCTCCGAAAAGTGAGGCAGCTGAAGTTGAGGGTCCAGCAGACGGCTCATCAGTGGCCGGGGTGTCCTTTGATTTAGTGCCGCCGCCGCCAAACATAGAGAACATCGACTTTGATGTACTGCTCGCATCTGTGGACGATGGAGCTGGTGCAGACTCTGTTGCCGCAGAAGAGCTGGCCTTTTCGCCGACCTTTGCGCCGAACAACGAACTCGCCGAGTCGGGTGTGGTTTTGGTGGGACTGGCTGTTGATGACGTGGCTGGCGCTGCACTGCTGGTCGCTGCTCCAAACACAGAGGATGCTGAAGATGGCGGTGCATCTTTCTTGCCAAACAAGCTTGTAGCAGATGATCCAGCGTCAGCTTGCTTGCTCCCGAACAGAGACGGCTTACTCCCGAACAGAGACGAAGCGGAGTCTGAACTTGCAGGCTTCGCCGCCGCGCCTCCAAATAGTGAAGTAGCAGATGTTCCAGGAGCAGATGCCGATTCGGTTATTGTAGTCGAGGGAGCTCCTGCGGGAGTTGTAGATGGCATAAACAACGAAGGTTTAGCTGGTGTGGTCGCGGTCGTAGCAGCAGCGGGTGTGCTTTGTGTGTCGGCGGCAGAGTCCGTCTTGGGTTGGGTACCAAACACGGAGCTTCCAGTATTTCCGGACGAGCTGGATGATGGCTCGGCCGCTGGCGTCGAGTTTTGAGACTTAGGAGTGGCTCCAAAGGCGCTGAAAGGAGACGAGGTTGATGCTTTATATGGATCTCCAAGCATGCTGGTACCTGATGAAGCAGCCCCAGTAGTAGCACCACCAAATAATCCCCCAGAGGAAGACTCTGTGCTACCCAATCCACCGGAAAAAGACGCTCCTGACCCGAAGGACTTGTTGCCTCCCCCAAAAGAGCCTTTAGAGGAGAAGTCGCTACCTATAATGGCAGAACTACCCGGCGTTGATCCAAACGTTGAGCTAAATGCTGATCCAAATGTTGATCCAGCTGGTTTCTGAGCGTCTCCACCTGGCTTCTGCCCAAAGACAGAGTCGCCAGTATTTGATGAGGGCGCATTGCTGGAGTTGCCACCGGGTGATGCGAACGAAAACTTTGGAGGGCCGTCAGTGATGCGAAAGGCACTATCCGATGGGGTCGCTGTATTGGTCGCATTGCCTGCGGCGGCACCAAATGGGCTAGGCGCTCCGAAAGGGTTTTGCGACATGTTGGCTATATAGTGAGAGGTTGGCTGTGTATTCTGGGTCGTTGTGTGAATACTGGAAAGGGATGGCGGCTGGGATCTTTTTTTGGGCAATGGTGATGGTGTTCCAGCTCCACGAAGCCAAGACTGGGGCGGATTCGAGCGCGTTGGAAGCTGGGCAGGCAGCAGCACGTGCCCGGCTGAGCCAATCGATTCCAGCCCAAATTCAGCCTCAGGTCTGATACTCTGTCAGATTCACCACGTGATCTTAATC
This sequence comes from Claviceps cyperi, assembly GCA_018360075.1. Classification (NCBI taxonomy): domain Eukaryota; kingdom Fungi; phylum Ascomycota; class Sordariomycetes; order Hypocreales; family Clavicipitaceae; genus Claviceps; species Claviceps cyperi. The sequence goes on from SRPQ01000360.1 coordinate 20,729, forward strand.
ATGGCATCTGGTGAATAGAAAACTTGGTGTACAACTTGTGACTTGTAAGATCTAAATTCTTTCCAACTGACTTCGACCATGTACTCATATCTAGGTAATGTACTAGTTCGTGTATGCTCAGTCATGCTTAGCCATAATCTGTTTGATCACCAAGCGCTCAGGACTCCCAGCACCGTATCTCTCTGTGTTCTCAGTACCTACATGTACTCCGTAGCTCAGTAAATTCATCACGCACTGCATCGTGATTCGTACCCCTGCTCGTAGCGCCACCATTGGCCAAGCCACAGCATAGGTACAATGATAGGTGGATAAGTACGTAGTTACCTATCCACCCTTCGGGTATCCCTACCTGGGCTACCTACTCTAAGCTGTGCTGTAACGAAAAAAAAAGCTGTAAGGGTGGGGCAAATATATTCGTCACCGTAATAGTAGATCTTTTTGATACGGCCACTTCCCCTATGCCACACCCTCTCGCATACTTCGCTCTCGACGCGGTCGAGTAGATTTTCTCACCCTTACAAGCCAACATTCATCAACATCAGCTTGCCGTCAAAATCATCAGTCACGATTGAATTTTCATCAAATTAATTTCTGAACTTCAACTTCATCATCATCATGTCTTTCAGTCCCTCTTCTGAGCTTCACGCCGACACGCTCATTGTCCCCCACGGCACAGCCCTTGACGAGTATGATGGAGGGCAAATCCAAGATTTGCCTCCCTCTGTGCAGTTTGAAACTTTGACAAGCTTTTTGACTTCCTACAGCAATGGGCCCTTCGGAAGGGAATGGTCTTTGCCAAGATGTCCTTTAGCAATCATCGCATGATTGACGGGCAGCTCTCCGCGACGTAGGGCAAGATTCGTTGTGATCGTGGCTCTCAAACACCCTCTGTATCTACGGGCGTATATACATAGCTAATTGGGAGCCCTATTATGTAACCATTTCATGCTTTTTTTGCTCGGTGTTGCGGTTATACATCAATGGTGAAGCGATAGACCGCAGAGTTTGGTGACGCGTTATCCGAAGGGATTGAGGACAACAGAGCTGCGCTAGCTGAGCTCAGCGATGACCCGCTTTTTGATTGGCATCGATCTTACAGCTTTTTTACGTTACACAGCTTAGAGTAGGGATACCCCCATCCAGGCTCCATCATCTTCACAATATAGGCACCTAGGTAGGTACATAGCGCGCTTTTGTGTGGGAAAACCAATGGCACTGGTGACTGGCCAGTGGCAACTGCTAAGTTCTAACAACACCCACTTTAGATACCTATTGCGACTCAAGGGCCAAGGCTCTATGTTGAATGACGACCCCCACGTAATGGATTCTCGACCTCAAACAAGATTGTACATACTTACTTTTCGTTTGACGATCCCCCGACTATACATCTCTTACAGGCGGACTTGGCCTGGGCATAGCTCTGGAGCGCTGCAGCTTCAGCTTCTATACCAAGCACTACTTCCCACGCCAGCCGGGGAACTCGCCTATCGCACGCTAGTACACACCTTGGAGAGCGATACAATTCTTTCCCATGGCAGCCTCTGAGGAATTGCAGCCTCCGCCGGAGATGAACATGACTGATCCGGGGGCACACCAGCTAAGTAGGTTCCAAACATTCGCCAAAAGAGGTCTTGGACGCTCTAACAGTGACATAGCTGAGCCAGAGTCTTCAGACTCGGAGGATCAGTTCACGGATGCTCAGTCAAACCCGATGACGCCTCGTCACTTCACCACCCCGGTACCGAAAACCCGAGTTGAGAAGGTCGATTCTAATCCTAGTCATGGTGAAGTGCGGGGTACAGAGGCACATAGGCAGAGGGAAGCAGATGCACAGCCAGACGAAATTGCAGTGCTAGGCCACGCAGAGGATCATCTTGAAGAAGCGTCCACACCGATACCGAAAACCCGAGTGGAGAAGATCGATTCCATCCCAAGCCATGGCGAAGTGCCAGGCACAGAGGCCCATAAGCAGAGGGAAGCAGATGCACAACCTGACGAGATTGCAGTGCTAGACGATTTCACAAAGGAACACGTTGAAGAAGCATCTATGGACACGCCGCGACAAGACATTCCGATCACTGTTCTGGAACCCGTGCAGTCTGATCACGCAGAATCCTCTGCGTCAATCAAGTCGCCCGATGTTGATGCCATGCCCGACATTGTGCTGGAGGCTGTGAACGATTGCGCTAAGAAATATTGCGAGGACGAGGAGACAGCGAACGATTGTGAAGAGGAAGCAAACGATTGTGAAGAGGAAGCAAACGATTGTGAAGAGGAAGCAAACGATTGTGAAGAGGAAGCAAACGATTGTGAAGAGGAAG
>SRPQ01000361.1:0-23025 GCA_018360075.1 Claviceps cyperi
AAAAAAAAAAAAAAAGGGGGGGGGGGGGCAAAGGGTGTCACAGGCAATTCGCGTTGCCTCATTGATTATGTACACAAAAAACAAGCATCGACACGTCAGCATAGGGGTAATAATATAATGATGAACAAAACACAATTGCGAATCAAGGCAGTTGGGTGGCTGGGCACGTCCTCTCTCGTACATCTCAAGGTGTCTTGGGACGCTTCCAGTAATATTGCTAGAACGATAACAGTGAGCGGAAGTCCAAGGGACGGGCGTGAAAGTATGTGGAACAGACCTTGTGCTGCTTGCGGCAGTTGCGCAGACTGGGCTTCCGCACGGAGTCCACAACGCTTCGTCGCTCGAGGTCATGGTCCTGATCGGGCTGGTAGTAATACTCGCTTTCGAGAGCTTTGCCTGCAGCGTCCTTGCCTTGACGGGGAATGATGCCAATGCAAGGCGTTGCTTCTATAGTGGCGCGCAGAACATCCTTCGGCACTTCGGTCTTGTACACATCAGGCAGGTTGTGCATGATGCTCGATAAGGGCGTGGATGCGAGGCGCGAGAATGCCAGCTGGTTGATCACATGGTTAGTCACCGCGGGAGCGACCTCGATGGATGGCGTCGGCTTGTCCTCCTCCTTCACTGCTTTGGCTGTTTCCTGATGAGAGACCTCGGCAGTGGGCGTCGAAGCAGCAGGAGATGACGAGACGTACTGCCTCGACTCCTTGATTGTTGCGGCAGGGAGAAGAGCACGTGGTGAGGGATTAGCAAAGCTCTTCTTGATGGGAGATGAAGGCATGGGAGACAGATCAGCTACGCTCAATGTGTCGTTTGAAGAGACATGGTGCGGCTGACGATGCTGAGAACAAGGCTGTTTTGGCATCTTGGTAAAGACCGAGCCTAGGCGGCGAGAGGTACTAGGGCCAAAAGGGCCGAAAGAGTGCAAGATGGGGTCGTTTTCCTCCTCTGCGTGGTGCTCATTCTCGTCATCTTCGTCGCCCAGCTCGCTTGAAAAACTAGCCGTTACGTTGGTCATCATGCTGGCACCCGCATCGACGGCGGCGTCATCGTCCCGTTTCGGCAATGGAAGCTCTGGCTCGTCTTCGTAAATTTGGATGCCATCCTCTCGAACCTCGGCCGTGTTAGGGAGCAGAGCCTGTAGACGCTGCGAGCTGACGAGGCCCCTTGGCGTTGGACTCTCGGGCGACTTAATGCGGGCGGTACGTCGCAGGGGAGACGACAGCAGCGCGTGGTCTCTCTGCTGCGAGCGTGGAGGAGAGTCGTCCCAGCTCGAGTCAGACAAATTGGCCAGACTCTCGGCCGCGACAACACTCCGCTTCGGCCACTGAATCATGACGCGGGTATCCAAGACGTCGACAATGTGTTCAGTGCCTTCAGTTTCACTGGTGAAGATATCTCCTTTACACAACTCCCATGTGCGTCCCCGACAGTGCAGCTTGAGCCCGTTCCAGCCATGGCATTCGATTTCAATCTTGTTGGCTTCCAGGGGGCTTGCGGCCGGGATGTATCGTGCCTTGACGTGCACACGCGACACCAGGCGGTTCGCAGAGAGCTGAAACTGAGATGAGTTGGAGGATCTTCCCATGGTCACCACGCGGCCATTTTCGGGAAGCTCGACGGCCGGAACCGTGGACAGAGGAGCGCGCCCAGAAGCTACACAATCCAGACCAGGCGGAGGCGGCGAGCTCGACAGGACGCCTGTGGCTGATGTGGGCACAGGTGTGGGATACTGGAGATGCGGTTGTCCCCGGTTCTGGCGCTTCAACGGCCGAGGAAGGCCTGGTGACGAAAGGGGCTCAAAGGCAGGCAGCAAGGACGGTGCAGGCCGTTTTATGCCAGCAGCCGGTGCCCGAGTCCAGGCGGAAGCAGAGACAGATGCAGGAGAGGAAGCGGTAGGAGCTGCAGCGGGAGCAGGCAATGCAGCGTCGTGGGTCGTCACAGCGTCCACGGCAGGGGGCGGTGTTGAATTCATCTCGGTCGTCTGTTTCTCCAAGTACCAAAAAAGAGGATGCTTATTTGGGAAGACAATGATGATTCAAATGGGGTTCTGGTGTTTTGTACTGGAAACGCCGTTTGCGTGGATTAAAAGACCAGCGGAGCGCGTAAAGAGGTGGTTTGCAAATGCACAGCCCACTTACACGCCAAACGCGCTTCTGCCACGATCTGGCGGAGAGCTGATGCTGCAGGGCAGGTAAACCGTGGGCCGGACGAGTAGTCCGCAGATGTCGGCAAGAGACAGGCTCGCGATGTTGAGCCGGCAGATGCGGCTGGGTGGCTTTGGAGTGAAGGCAGAAAAGACGAGGAGCGAGAGTGAGAGGAGCGGGTGATGAGGCAGCAGGATGTTTTTTAAAAGAGCGTCTGGCCGGAAGCTTGCAAGTGGGAAGGTGCGAAGTGGGCTCAGACACGACGCGATGGGTCACGCATCGCGTTGGCGTTTGGCGTGTCTGATCCACGGCTGTTCCAGGCGGTTCCAGGCCGTTTCAGTGTGGTTCAGCACTGCGCTGCACTGTAGCAGCACTACGAGCACTGCACTGCCAAGTTCCAACCACGCGACAGAGTTCCCACTGTCGTGATAAATTACTGAAACATATGTACTCCAACAAAGGCCAACTATCGCGCGTTGCTTCGCTGCGGCGTGCAAAGAAGACAAGCACGCCAACACGCACGCGGCACAAGCCTTGGATCCCCAATTCCGCTCATGCTTCATCCGGCCAGTCGCGAGCCAACCACTGCAGGCTGCAGCCACCAGCCACCAGCCTCTGCCGCCCGGCGGCGCGTCTCCACTGGCTCTGGCGCGTCTGCAGCTAATTACGGTACCCTGTCGTCCCCGAACCGCCCATTCGCTTTCTCCTCGCCGCTGCTTATGGCCTGTGGCCGTCCTACGATCATCAACTAGTCCCAAAACGATTCTGCTGACCTGTGTTGGGCTTTCCACCGCGTGTTTCGTGGTCCATGATTGGCTTCTTGTCGACAACTCGAGCCTTTTTGCGCGCTCGCTTTGATGTGACAGGTTTTGCATTGTATTCATCTGGAACAGTTTGCCCTACATACCTTGGCAACGACTTCCGCCGCGTTCCAACTTCCGCATCTTGTTTTCTCAGTCTCTGTGTTCCTTAGGCTGAGGGCTCTGCCAGCGAACTTATCGCGGTAGGTCGGTTTCCACATGCGCGTTCTTACATCTCGCCTTGTGAGAAGTTAGGACGAGAAGGGCCTGGTGATGCTGTGTATTACCTAATGGATGAGCGACTCATCCGAAGTCTTCCAGTTTCATTTAGTTTCAGTATTCCTTCGTCACCTTACTTCATCCCAGCTCGGGCAGCGCAGCATCACTATACACGTACTCCGTGCTGTACATGTACCGTTAATTACGTCAAACTGCCATGGCGTCTCTGCAGACCGGCGTGATGAAACTGCGTCTGGTTTGCGTCATATTTCTTCTTTGCCCTTTCTCTTCCCTCCTTGCCAAGATACTATCTACAATTGATGCTTCCCGCGCCAAGGTAATGCATTCCTGCGAGCATTCTCTAAAATTACTACATATGTACATGTATTCGTTCGTCGGCCGCCGCCCTTCTGCGGCGCCGGGTTTATTATGTTGAGAGTCGGTTTCGGAGCCGTACCAAAGAGCACGTTCCGGTGTCTACAACTCGTAGGTAACTCGGTACCTAGGTGTGTTTGTACAATGTAGTAGAAAATCGGGGCCTTGGCGGAATTGAGAGACAAGGCGAAAAAATACTGCCGTCACCCACCGCCTAAAAAAATAGGCTTCAACTCAAACATGTCGCCTCCCCCGACATCCTTCCTGACGCACTACATCTCCTCGAACAGCAACCATGACATCGTCAAAAGAGATTGCTGCCGCTGGCTCCAATGCCCCTACGTCAATAGACCCCGATCAGGTGCGTTATACACCGACAATCCGAGTATTAAAACTTGGAAAAAGGAAAAAGAAAGGAATTCTTTGCTAACGCAAATGTGCGACGTCAACAGACCCTGAAAGCGTCCAAGGCCCTCCTCGCGCATATCAAGAAAGCAGCCAAGCAGAGCGCAAAGGATGCAACTAAGCGCAATCTTTTGGAGGATGAAGATGGCGAGGTTGACGAAGACACCCCCATCTGGCTGACCCTCACTACAAAGCGACACATTGCCGACAAGGCTCGCCTACAGCCGGGCAAAATTCCCGTCCCCCACTCACTCAACACAGATGAAAATAGCACCATCTGCGCCATCACCGCCGATCCTCAGCGCGCCTACAAGAATATCATTGGCTCTGACGACTTCCCTGCCGAGCTGAGCAAGCGCATCACACGCGTCATCGACTTCAGCAAGCTCAAGGCCAAGTACGGCCAGTACGAAGCCCAGCGCAAACTCTTCTCCGAGCACGACATCTTTGTCGCCGACGAGCGGATTATCAACCGCCTACCCAAGGTTCTCGGCAAGACCTTCTATAAGACCAGTGCCAAGAGACCCATTCCCGTGGTCCTGCAGGCCAAGCGTCCCAAGGTCGATGGCAAGCGGCCTAAACGTGCGGACAAGACCAAATCCACAGAAGAGGACGTTGTCAATGCCGGAACGGCTGCCGATATTGCCAAGGAGATTAAAAAAGCCCTGAGCTCCGCCCTCGTCAGCCTGGCGCCCACGACCAACACCGCCCTTCGCATCGGATACGCCCACTGGTCCGCCGAGCAGATTGCCGACAATGTCGACGCCGTCGTCACCGGCCTTGTGGGCAAGTGGGTACCGCAGAAGTGGCGCAATGTCCGCAGCATCTACATCAAGGGCCCCAACACGGCTGCCCTGCCCATCTGGCAGACCGACGAGCTCTGGGTGGAGGACAAGGATGTTATTGCTGACGCAGACGCCAAGGACACTCAGGCCGAAAAAGCCAACGTTGGCAAGAAACGCAAGGCACTTGCTGGCGGCACCGCCGCCACCGAATCCGACTCCCCGGCGCCCAAGAAGAAGGCAAAGAAGCAAGCCCCGCATGTTGCCGAAAGCAACGACGACAAGTTGGACAAGCAGATTGCGGAGCGAAAGGCCAAGCTGAAGAAGCAAAAGTCTTCTGCCAAGAAAGCCATGGACAACTGAAGAAGGGATTCTTCCTCGGATCTGTTCATACGCTACATGGCGAGGTGTGTCTGCTGCATGTTGCTACTTTATTCTGGCTGGGCGTTATAGGGCGTTTTTGTAAACTGAGAAAATTGACATGCTTGGGCTTTCTTTTCCGGCTCTCGCTTGCTATACATACGGCTGAATCGTTATGAACATGAGCGACGTACTTGTGCCGTGCCATTGTCTATTGCAATTCTTTTGTTTGTGATGTGGATGTGTGGCACGATGGAGAATGCTTCCGCTACCAACAAGACGCACGAAGAGAAAGAGAGTAAAGAAAACACGCCTGCGATTTGAGACATCAGTTTGACTTACCGGCCAAGGAAGACTTGAAGCGATTGAGACGCAGAAATTTTTATAAAAAAGACATCAAAATACTAGTCAAAAGTTATCTGAAAAAGCACCATCATAGCTCTTCCGATTGAACATCCTCCTCATCCCCCGAAGTAACCTCCCCTTTATACGGCCCCAGAAACTCCCTCATCGTCTGATTCAGAACTTCCTCCGTAATCTGCATATGCTCCCCTGACACACTCCGAAACTTCAACCCCCCCCTCTCATCCAGGACCCTAAGCCCCAGCCAATCCTCCTTATACATCGCCCGTTCCCTCAACCCGATGGCACGCCCCTCAGAGCTGACATCCCCACCAAACCATGCCGACTTCTTCGGAATCGACACTGTATCATTCTCAAACATATACAAGACGAGGTTTTCCAGACGCACCACATTAGCCTTGTACTTTGCGTTCTTGACCTTCCGCTCATTGTTTATATCCGCAAGATAATTCGAGTGCTCGAGATAGGACTGGTATTCGTCGTCGTCCTCACCCTCTGGTGCTGTTGTCACGGCAGGACGAAAATACTGCGCCGGCACAACCCTGCTCTGTACAAACGACCCCCACACATTATACCGCAATAGAGCCATCGCCGTCTTGCACACAAAATCCGAGGCTGCGCACTTGCGAAACGCTGTAATCCCATTGTGCTGGCTCCCAAACGTGATGAGGTTCCGCAGGGGGGGCTTGTTGCACCGCTCGAGGTATCCGCGTAGGAATTGCCCGCCCTGGGAGAAGCCGATGGCGTCTACAGCTGGAGCCGTAGAGAGAATGGGGTGATGGGCGAGTTGTGTGCATACGGTTTGGATTTGCTCTGTTACGTTTCCGAACAAGGTTGCGCTGCGGTCGTCGGGAGCGTTGTCGGGGGTGGGGTTGATGATGTGGACGAAGATGCCGGGCGTGATGGTATCGGCGAGTTGGGCGATTTGGGCGAGACTTTCGCTTGAAGCGGAATCGCCCAGGCCGTGCCAGATAATGAGGGGGAGGGGGTTGTTTGTGGTTTTGGAGTAGGTTGAGGGGTTGGAGGCGAGGGTGGTGCCGAGGAGGGCCGGGGTGATGAGAGAGGTTCGCATGTTCTTTGTGCTTCGTGTGGTTCTTGTTCTTTCGATTTAGTTATTTTTTCTCCGTCTCTTTATGTATTGCTCTCTCTCCTTCTTCAGTTCGCTTTGCTTTCCGCTCTTGCTTCTTTCTTGACTCCTACTTTTTCTTTGTCTTCCGTATATTTATTAGAAAAAACACAGGAAAGATAGAATCGAGGCTAGCTAGTTACGAGCCTCTTCGAGCATTCTGCTACAGGAGCATAACCTTGAGATTGTGCAGAGAGCGTTGAAGATGTGGTGTTGATTACGAGCGATGACGACGATGCAATAGATTCACATGCAGTGGGCTTGCTGTGGGCGGTGACGTTGCAGACAGGCGAAGCGCGATGATAGAGACAACGAAGAGTCAGGACCGGTATTTACCCGGCTCGCGATGTGCCGGGGCTTCGGCTGGGGCGGGTCTTGGCGCCTCTTGGCGCGCTGCATGGGCCAACAAGATCGGCCTCAATGACGACATAAGCTCCATAGATGAAGTCGAACTCGATCGTCACAAGTTCATTACTCTTGAACATTAGCGACGACGGCCAATTGGTTTTGTCTTGTTGGTCTTTTGTCCGAATTTTCATTCCCACTCTTGGCCCTTGGTCAGCCTCTGTTTCTTGTCAAGTGGATACTGAAACAAACACTTGTCGTCAGCGGGACAGATTCCAATCCCGTCCTGAACTTCTCTTCTGCCCCTCACCTCCATTGCCCCTCCATGAATCTTTGAACCTGACCAACTCCAAGTCCTTAGCATTGAAGCTTGACTTCTGTTGCCCTCCACAAAGCTTGAGAACCTGATCCACCCTCACCTCCCCCCAAAAGAGCACCAGAAGCGCAAGGAGTCGGCACAATGGGATCAGTCAATAGCGAAACTCCGGCGCTCGCCACCAATCCCAAGTTCATCTTCTTCACAGACTTTGACGGCACCGTCACGACATCTGACTCGAATGACTACATGACCGACAACCTCGGCTTCGGCGTCGAGAAGCGCACGCAAGGCAACAAAGATGTTTTGTTTGGCAAGATGCATTTTCGCGACTCGTTTCAAGAGATGATGGATAGCATCACCACGCCGTACAACGAGTGCATAGAATTGCTCCTTAAGAAAATTAAGCTGGACCCCGGCTTCAAGGAGTTCTACGACTGGTCGCGTGAGAACAACGTGCCGATTGTGATCCTCAGCGGTGGCATGACGCCTATAATTCGGGCGCTGCTGGATAACTTGCTGGGGCCGGGGTGGGATATTCAGATTGTGAGCAACGATGTCAAACCCCGCGAGGGAAAGAGCATCAACGAAAAGGCAGGCTGGAAAATTGAGTTCCACGATGATAGGTACGTCTGCCGGAGTGTTATTACAAATGACCAAGCAACCCGAGGGAAGCCACTGTATTGACCTTTGGGGTAGCATTCACGGCCACGACAAGTCCATCGAGATTCGCAAGTACTCCTCGCTGCCCAACCGACCCGTCATGTTCTACGCTGGCGACGGTGTGTCTGATTTATCGGCGGCCAAGGAGACTGACTTGTTATTTGCCAAGGCTGATAAGGGTAAGTCCTGTCATGAAGACGGAGTGTGGCGATAAACTTAAATCCAGTAGCTGATCCCTTTGCGTGAGTTTTAGATCTGGTTACCTACTGCGAAAATGAACATGTTCCTTTCGTCACTTTCAGAGACTGGACCAGCATCAGCCAAACCGTCAAGGATATTGCCGCTGGAAAGATTACAGTTGAAGATGCCGCCAAGGGACGTATCTAAGCCATGTCATAAAAGTTAAACGAGTTTTGCAAGGAAAGAAGGCGAGAAGACCTTGAGCGACATGTTTCAATGGCTGAAAGAAAACGCTGCATCGGTACATTTTGATGTATTTATCTCATTGGAACAGAACGGAAGGGAATGGTAATATTCACGAGATAAGGGCAGTATTCACGAGACGAAAATCGATGGCGAGGGGGAACATACAAAATTGGCCCATTTAGACGTTGACTTTGCTCATAGACTTTGAATAGACATCAACTCTGGCTTGGCGTGGTCAGTATCGCATATTGCTGATTCCTTGGATACAATGACGGTTACCGGGGTTCAGATGCGTTACTACCTTTAGACTGTTGTCTTGTATACCTAATACCCTTCATGCTTCCGTCGAAGCCTTATCCTATCCACTCCTCTATCCTTGTCTCTGCTACATAATGGTCTCAGTAGAGTATATGCGTGCTTGACATGTATGTCATCGAAATCGAGCTGGCATCAGGATCGGCGAGTGAACTACATACAAGAGGTACTTGGTACGGAGAGGCAGCTCTCATTTGGCACGTGAATTCAGTGGAATGGAGAAGAGCTCTGCCCGTCATCTTCGTACGTGCAACAGATATTGAATTGCTGCCTGCATTATCCTCAGGTCCGTATGCATCTACGCTAATTTGAAACAAATTGCCCTACCTACATATGCAAAGGTGTCGCAGCACGCCCATTATTGTGTGCGAGAAAAGGCCCTCTGTACGGAGTAGTTACAAAGTGACCTCTCGTCTGAGGGGTGCATCATGTACACAGTACACCTACCTATAGGTACTGTGGCCCTTGCTAGAAGCTACCTGGGTACCACGCGTCGGACCAATTTTTCCAACCTTCCACCTCCTGTGACTTCACACTACATTAGTATTTATTTTAGTGTACTTGCCCTTTTTGCATCAACTACGCCCACATCGTCTTGTATTCATACTTTCCTTCCCACGGATTGATCGCTTACCCCCCATCGCATCAACATGGGCAAACCCAAGCGCAACGTCCTCGCCGCAGCCGAGCAAACCCTCACCCCGCCCCCCGCCCTTGAGCCAAACCAGTTCCTCGTCCGGGTGGTCAAGCCCCAAGGCAACAACCTATACGCGTGCGAATTGCCCGATCAGACGCCCCTGGTGCTGGAGCTAGCGCAGCGCTTTCGAAATACAATCTGGATCAAGCGCGGGAGTTTCGTCCTGGCGGAACGGTATGCCGATGGCCTGAGCGAGGGGCGCGCCGAGGGGGAGGTTGTGAATGTGGTTCGGGATGAGAAGCTTTGGAGGAAGCAGATATATTGGTATGTATAGATGGCGGGCTTTCACAGCTTTGGGGCAGCTTTGGAATAAGAATCGTGAGGGAGGGACGGCGAAGCTAATGATGTACCACGTCTTGCACAAACAATAGGCCCAAAGAGTTCACCAAAAATTCATATAATATCAGTGATGACGACGAAGACGACTCGACTGTGGGCAAAATGCCACCGAGCGACTCGGAAGAAGATTGAGTTGTCGCGACTAAGCGCAGAATAAAAAGTGTTGCGCCGCGGCGCGTGTACATGCATTTCGAGCGTCACCTCGTCTTCTTTGCCTCCTTCCCAGCCATGCGATCTCTCGACTCGATCGGCTTCCAAGCACGGTTATATACCATGACGACTATCAAAACAAGCACGTTGACCACGGCTATGGAGCTAAGGCTTGTGCTGGGAAAGGTATTCCACGCGGCTTCTTGCGCCACCATGAGCAAGAGGAGTACCGGGAAACTGCAAGAAGTCTTCCAAAGCAGATAGGGCGTTCCCCATGCGAGATAGGCATAGAACTGGTAGTGGAGGGACCTGGCAAAGAGCAGGCCAATGACGTTGGCTGAAAGGATGGTCGTCATGACATAATCGGGAGTCACTCGTCTGGAAACACGAAGACCATCCTCTCGACTGAAGGGCGATCTGCCGCGGAGGAGAGGGCCGATCAACGAGGACAAGGGCCGTTGCGTAGGCTGAAGCCATCTCTTGGTGATGAAGAGCAAGAGGATCAATGCATGCAGGGTTAGTAGTGCTAGAGCAAACGGCTTGCTCAGGAACACTTGTTCGTCCAACATGCGCCAATTGACCGTCCACTCATATTTGAATTGTCGCGAGAGCTCAAAAGCCCTTCCAAGATAGCCCCTGGGGTTTACCGCTAGAAATGGCAGAGCAATGAGAAGCTGGATCTGCGCCATGAGAAGAGCCAGCCGTAGACTGCCGCTGAGCCCTTTGCCCAAGAAAAGCACCACCGCCACTGCTGGTAGCGAGAGCAGCAGTGACATCTTGATGCCTAGGCCCCAGCTGTACGCTATGCTACCGAGCGTCCATCTCCGATTCTGAAAGTACCATATCGCGAGCCAGAAGAAGAAGGCGGCGAAGCAGTCGTTGAAACAGCGCAAAACATATACGCTGTGTAGACGTTTGGAAAGCACCAACAGCGGGAAGATATAGGGAGGAACCTGGAAAACAAGTTGTCGTCTCATCAGCATCCACAAGACAAGACACAAGATTTCTCACCCACTCTCTCACATTCACTCTCTCACTCTCACTCGCACGTGTGTTGAGTCACCATGCGAAATACATTATGGGGAAGACGTAGATCAACCAACCTTTGTCTTGGAATAGCATAGCATGATCACTGCCAACGTAGCCATGTACAGCACAGCAAACAATTGCTGCGCAAGAAGAATGTTCTTTCCATGCCCCGTCAAGTGATAGAGCGCCGTGTAGGTGTAGACGTGAGCAGCTGGGTATACCAGGGGGCCGGTCCCGCCCTCTATCTTGATGTAGTCTCGCTCTCCCCCGACAAATTGCGCGACCTGCTGCATGTATGCCGTCCAGTCGATTTCGGTATCTAGGCAGCATTCTACGTGTAAGCCATGTTATAAACCGCCTGCATAAATGTTTTTCTATAACAAGATTCTTTTGTTCTCAGGGGCCATTATATTGCATTCTTTGTAAAAATAAAGCTTGAGGTCTGTCCAATGGGACGGTTTAGGGGCATTATGCTCACAGGGAATCTTCCAGATGATCAAGCTACACAGTAAGGCATCGCCAATCCAGAGCGCCCAGGGGACAAACTTGGAGAGCGCATGGTTGCCAAGCGCGACATCGAGAGCAAAGTGGCGCGCTTGCTTGTGCAGAGGCTCCTGTAGCGGCGCCATGAGTGCTGGTACTGGTGCTGCTGGTGCTGCTGGTGCTGCTGGTGCTGCACACCATCAGGGAGGGACGAGACGAAGGCAGGAAGAAGATATTGATCAAGTGTGCCGCGTGCGAAGAAAGTCGTGGAGGCAACAGTCGCAGCGCAAGCTTGTCTACAGCTGTCAGGAGCTGCGGGCACTCCACGTGTTTGGTGGTTTGGAAACTTTGGGAAATTATTGCTTCCATTCTACGGAGTACCTAGGTACCTATGTATGCACCATGTACGGAGTACCTAACCTGCGTACCTACCTGACCTCCTCCATATCAAGACCGTCTTCTGCTTTTCGTCTTCCAACCTTCTACATGCGCACAATTCACTTTCTATTACAGGCTGCAAACGCTGCGTCGCATACTGGGCCTCGTTTCTACGTAATTTGGAATTCTTGCACACGACCATGCAGAGCAATGCCCATTTGTTGGCCTCAAACCAAACTCCAAGCGAGGGCAACTGGGCTTTCATCCGCCTCATGGCTCTCCGATTCCCCTCTGAACCTCCTGAACCAGCTCGACGACACCCTCAGCGCACCCATACGAAGTCTGATATCCCCATCCCGCGTGTCCATAATTGTGCACGACCCAGGTGCCGTCGTCCAGCTTCTCGCTCTCTACTCGGACCCCTGATGACCTGTACGGCCTCAGTCCGGCAACGTGCCTGATGACGCTCAAGCCCGCGATACCTTTGCCGTCCGCAATCTCGGGGCTCATTTCCACGATCCGCTGCATGATGCGCAATCCAATGTTGGGGTCCGGTACAGACTCCCAGTTGCCAATGTCATAGGTGCCCCCTAGGATAGTCCCCCCGCCCGCGGGACGCTGCATCGTGTACAGGAGGTCTGCTTCATCGTCATCTGTCCCAGACGCCGTGTACATGGTATGGAACTCATTGCGCACAAGGACAAGCTGGCCCCGCGAGGGAGTCATGGTCTCGTCGTTCACGCCGCCGAGTTTGCGGGATCCCAAGCCGGTTGCGTTGATGAGGATCGAGGCCTGCTCACCCGTGTGACTCTGGCGTTTGGCATCGTAGATGTGCGTCACGACGGAGCGTTTGAAGACGACTCCATTGCGGAGGCACTGTCCCACAAGCCAATGGAGATACATGCCCGGGTTGATGCACACGCTCTTGAATTCGCAACCCGAATCGTGGCCCGCTGGGATCTCGGCTGCGTCCAAGGCTCTGTAGTCCGGCATCATGGTCTGAAACCACGGGTCGTGATCAAACAAGGCCTTTGTGGGACGTACTTTGCCTTGCATATCCTTGTCTCGTCTGATGATGCGTGCGGCTAATCGGGCCCTCTCCCGGTAAGTAACACGACTAGCTTCGAAATGGCGCTTGACGATTAATCAAGTAGCCCATGGATTCGTGCCTCACTTACTCTGAAAGTGAATGCCCGCTTCTGGAACGTGTTCTGCAAGTCTCTGCATTTCTGGCCAAGTCTGCCTTTCCCATCTGCTACCCTCGCTGGTCGACATGCTGTAGCTGTCTTGTCAGCGCATCACATTTTGTCACGAACCCCTGTCCTCCTTCGTATTCTTTGATCACACACACACAAGGTGAATAAAACGCCAGACGAGAGCACTCAGAGTCGGAAAAGGTCTCAGGGAAAGGTCCCTCTCACTCACGGCAAAAAGTTGGCTCCAGCCCACGGCGAGGCGTACTCGATGTCGTAGTCGCCGGGCATGTGCTTCGCGATGACCGTTACAGCATTGGCCTTGTTCTTGGAGAGCAGCAAAGCCGAGGTCAGGCCACTGACGCCTGCGCTGCTGGGTGTTAGCCTAGACTGGAGGGCAAACATGTCACTCAGTTGCTTCTCCCATTTCCTCTTGTTTCATTTATAAAACGTCTTGACTCTTGTCTCTTTACTCGTAATTGTTCTTTTCTTTCTTGTTCCACGTTTCCTCCTCTCTCCAGCGTGTATTTGTCTCTCACCCCACTATCACAATTATATTCGCCATGGCGTTCGTAAGGGCGTTGGTTTCGTAGCTCTGTGTCCAGAGAAATAGAACAGTCGTTATTCGTCTTTCTCTTCGACCTCTTCCGGTCTCTCGTTCTGGCTCAGAAACCAGAGTTGTCCAGTGAAATTATTCCTGAGAGTGACCACCGAACCTCTTATAATAGGGAGTTCGCTTTCCGATTTCGCTGGATGGGTCGATTCTTATATGAGTACATTTGTAGCTAGGGAAAGGGGGGCAGCACAAGTACGACGCATCTTCTTATCATAAAAAGATGTAGTCATGCAGGAACCGGACGTCAATTTGTATACTCCAGTACATACCTCCTATTCAGCATTGGGAAAGTTCTGACGAATGGGCTGAAACCAGAGTAGATTTTATGCGGTATGCGTCGCAGTGGCGTCGATTAGGTACCCTTCGGCTAGGTATCGGTGTAATTACGCATTATGTGCATTGCGGCTTTCCCGCAGGCTTGAGTCTTATCTTGACTCTTCTTTTTTATTCACCACAGCTTTTATTGGCACATCCTACAATGCAAGTTAGGTACATATCTAGGTAAGTGGCAGTCGTACTCCGTACTACGTAGTACTACGAGCGCGCCTCTGTGCCTTATCTACTTATTTAAGACTGGAGTACAATGCTGCGATGCCCAAGAGTGATGCGGCTCGCGTCGAGCTAATCTATCGTATGACCTGTCTCGTGTGGAGCTTGGGTTGTCTCGGTCCATTCTCTTGCGAATTGAAGGTGATCCATGGAGAAAGAGCTAGGCGAATTCATTGATTTTCGATTCATCAAGAGTCGCGAGGTGACAGGGCCGATGGCCTGGACTTCCCCAGAGCCCGCCGTAGGCACAGAGCATCTTGGAATCGGCGGCCCTATGCCAGCCTCCAGCAGGGTCGGTTTGGTTCACTTTGATTCAAGCCAGTTCCCCCAATTCGGCATCTCTTTATCCAGCTCTCTTGTACTACTTGCTGTCTGTGCAGTGTGCAGTGTGCAGTATATAGATGTGCATAAGTATGTTCGGTGTCTGCGCGTTTGTGTTTAAGTCAAGTCTGCACACACAATGCAATGCGTCTGTACGGAGTATACCCCGTAGACCGAAAGTGCCTACAGATGACGGCGTTGCTGGACCCAAAAACCTAAAACACGTTGCTTTGAGGTCTCTCGCCCGAGACGAGTCTCAGACGACCTGATACGAGGCCTGACTCCTGAGCCGTGGGAGCCTGAGAGGAACGACGGCGGGACGGCTGTTGAGGCAATCTTGGGCCAAATACGACGGCGTTTGAGCGATCGCACATGTGGCAACGGGGGCTCATTTGAGCTTCGCGGGGGCGTTAATCTCCTTATAGATTTGGCATTCGGCCAATCAGACTTGTCATACATATTTACCTACGTCCTCGTAAGCTGACTCGCTAGGTGGACGGGCGGGCGGTTCGTGACGACGCGTTGGCGTTCGAAAATTTCCTACGAGCGTCCATCTCCCGCCAAGTTGTGTAGGTACATACATACATATATTTGCCTTGCGTTGGAGGTCTTAAAAGATACTGGAAGATCGACACGGGTTATGTATAGCATGCGATGGCATAGAACTCGCGGCTCGCCCTTGACCCATCGGCACAGTTCTTAGAGCCATGCGTGACGCGACTCGCGAGAGACGGCTTGCTGCAGCGGACGAAGCCATAATTCCCATACTTTGAGTCCCATTCATCATGTGGACGGCACATTTCCGAGCAAATTCAGGAACAAGGGGCCGGCAAAGCGCCGCATGACAACGATGGTTGTCCATCTTGGGTTGGGTGCCGTTCCGTTGGCCCGTTGCGTTGCATGCGAAAAGGGCGGCAGGGAGCCGGGCTCGATGCATGCAGGTTCCTGCCTGAAAGAGAGATGTGAGGACATGGTAAAGGGCTTCATCTCTGACAACGGCCAATCACAGCCCCGGAAAACCCTTCAATGCGATCACGGGCCGAGAAGACGCATTTCGACTGGCTAGAGGCTAGAGCTGTCGATCGCTTACAAATGCTTGTGAACTTTGTTGCTTGTGAATCTTACCATCCATGGCTTTTCTTGAACGTTGCTGTCGTTACGTTGTACAACATTCGAAGAAACACGATTCCCATGTAGACCACGGCTCAGCAGAGGCGAAATATAGTACTTGCAGCCGTCTCGCCTCTGTACGTCTGATTTGTGTTCATGCATCAGTTCTTCGCTCCTTAGACTTCGCTTGGCACAGCCTTGGCACAGCCTTGGCACAGCCTTGGCACGGTGGCATGTTGGATCCAACTGGGTTCTGGCGTACTCTGTATACTCAGAGAAATATCATAATAAGGAAGGCCAGCATACTTAACTAAGCCAAGTGTTTAGTTACATACTCCGTACTCCATACGTATGCTGAAAAACATATACATACATATTCATACTAGTGTACTCCGCAATTCACGCTCATCGTCTTTGCCGTTGCCAGTTGGATCTGCGCCATCCCCGCTCACGCATCCAAGTCGCATCACGCTGGGTCGCGGGTATGATCCCGAGCTATTCCGTTTCGCTTTTTTTCTCTTATGGAGGCAAATGAGACCGGCTCGGTAGAGCAGCAAGTTGCAACACCACACTGCACGTCAAGTATTATGGCGGGCATCAGCACAAGAGACCACAGTTACCGAGAGGAAGTTTTGGCGTGGGACGTGATTCTTCGTGATGATTCCAACTGCTCAGCTATTGCTGATACAGGAAGTACACCAGGCAGGCAGGCAGGCAGGTACCTAGGTCACCCGTAGGTACGTGACAACGGATGGTGCCTGACTTCCGATGCCATACATGTACCTTAATGCATGTAAAGTACACACAGCTGCTCCGCACCTTGTGCGTTCGTACATCTCGGCCCTTCGGACTCGTCGCTAATTTTTAGCCGCCTTCTTCGTTCGGATGCAATGCCAGGCACTCACTCGTGCGAATGGAAAGCCGTCGACTTTTTTTTGCGGCGACAGATCCGTCAAACGCGTTGTCTGCTATTAATCTTACTGTTTACACCCTGTTGACATTATGACGGGTTCCCCCGTCGCCTCGCGCCCCGCCGTGTTTCGATTGGCTAGCTCGTGCGAAATGCCGTGCCATTTCAAGCTCGTAGGTGGCCCATGCGTCACGCACCAGACCACTGACCAGGTGGCAGGTCCATATGTATGATAAGCGCCCCGCGAGCCGCAGGCGGGTCCAGGCCACGCATTCCGTGGACGCCTGGCTTCTGCGCCCCTTTTGCGTCTACTCCGTGCGTACGCAAGAACCAGCCACGGTCAATGATCATACCTAGCCCCTCGGTAAGTAAGCACATACATACCGACATACTCCGTACGGAGTAGATCACGGTATCGTAGGGTCGATGGAGCAAGGTCGATGGATCGGTCAGGGAGGCGGGCATCGGGACATCGCGAGTGGGTCTGAAAGCAAATTGATGCAAGGCCCATCAGCACAGACAGGGTCCCCAGTCTCTCGGCTGGTGACTGGCTCTGCACTGACCAGGGCGCCCCGCCCCGAAACCAAATGTACATTAGGTTAGGTACCTATGTACTGAGAGCATACGGTATTCCCTGCGATACCCAGGTGGCAGATGCCCAAATGACTGCCTTGGGCCTGCGTCCCCCGGTGTCCAGGCGTCTGTCCGCTGTGTGACTCCCCTGTGACCGCTGGAATGGCACGCTGCGCCCACCGTGGTCCGTACCCATGTACGGGGTAGTCCAGTCTTTGTTCCCGGGCCTGTCCCCTGTCTCTGCTACCTCCGCTCTCTTCTTCCCTGCCCTACCTTCGCCCTTCAGCTCCTCGCTTGTCCGCCCAAGCTGTGCTGTTCCCTGTCGCCCTGTTCCCCTCATATTCCAGCTTCCCGATTTTACCTCTCCAGATTTCTCCTTTCACTCATCTCTAAACTTTGCCTCCCCAGTGGTGGCACAACCTCAACCGCGCCTTCCCACCAGTCCAGACTTCTTCACCGACACTCTTCTGGACCGCATATGTTCCATTCGCCGTGATTTGAGCGACCACGCCAACTGCCGCTACAACCTTGCGGGACACGGCAGCATCTCGGGGCCACGCTACCTCAGCACCACCTCAGCACCACCTCAGACGCACTTTCAGATCAGATCGCCTCCATTGTGCATCGACAGAGATCACACGAATCGCTTTGGCACCCTCCATCGCCGCATCCAGAACGCGCCTTCTCCGCTGCCCCACCGCTGTGCACTTGATGCATCAGCTCCTTCCTCGTGGCTTTCGTCCCATCGACTGATGCTCGTCTGAACGCCCATCACCATTACTCACCTAAGTATTTTTACTGTACACTCACCTGAACGCCTGACATTATTCACTTGCCACAACACTGTCACCCGACTACAGGCTGCCTTGCACGTTTTGGTAAGTGTGTCTGCTCCCTTTCCGTGACGGCAGCGCGACTCTATGCTCGCTTCATGACTGACTTACCGTGAGCTTCGATGCTTGTTGGTTATCGACAGCCTGCAATAATGCTATCAATCGACCTGCTAGATCCGCATAGCAGTAGTACATCATCGAATACTGTTTATTGTTTCAATTAGCGCGCATTGCATGCATGAATAACAAAACGACGCTCGACCATCGAGACCGGGAGACACAATGACCCTTTGGCCGTTCCGGCGCAAGAGCGTCCGCAAACGCTCCAGGGCTGGTGCCATGTTCTCCGACAACGAGGTTGCTGCGCTTCGAGCTCAAGCCGACGCTGAAGTGGCAGTTTCTACAACCCTTCAACCGAGATCGGAACCTGCGAAATTGCAAAGAAGACAGCGAGCCTACAGCTTCTCTCCCGGACGCCATGACTCGATCCGCATCGAGCGAACACGCGGAAATGTCGAGCGACAACAGCCGGATAGCGGTAATGCGGGGGACTGGGGTCGCACACCTACCTTGCATCTGACACGACGGAAGAGCAGCAAACGACGTCGCGAAGACCATGACCGAGAGGCAGAAATCAGGGCCATGAGTGCCTTCATGCCTGTGAGGTTAGCCACGAACTCTCATGGACGCTCTTGCTCGAAGCAGAGTACAAAGCGAGCCAAGACTGGTGGCGGTGGTATTGAGCCCCAACAAGCCCACTCTTCCTTGACATCTCTGCCGTATCCTAATCTTGTACCCTCAATACTACCGGCAGACTCCGATGTTATTGCTTACAAGCTATCGGTCCTCGGCTCATTGGCACCTCGACCGACGTTGAAATACAGCTCGCGCACCCGACCGTCGTCATGCTGTCGCGCTGCTGCATCCGGGGTGTCTGAACACGCCAAGCAGCCTCTTGGTGACCGGGATTCGATTCAAAAGAATTCTCTTGACTCGAGAGAGCGAATCGATCATCTTGCTGACGATCTTGGCGCCAAGGATCTGAGAGAGTTGATGGAAAGAGACAACCGCCGACGAGAGAGAAAACGTGCGCAGGATCAAGAAAGATTACAAAAGAGGCTGAGTCGTCGAGTGGAGTGCACCAAAAAGGAAGAAGCTGAGGCGAGGATGTCTGGATCGCCGCCACATGAAAACTTGGAAAGGGGTGTCATGGGCCGGGAATTGGCTGGCTTAGGTATCGAACCTGCATCCGCCGTCATAACATCTTCAAAGAGAAGAGAATGTGATACTCGGCCCGAGTCCCCCTCAAGTTCCGATGAGAAGGGACGCACGCCTCCTTTGGAAGTCTTTCACCGCCCCGGATCATCGCCCACGAACGATGAGGATGCACCGGCAGGGAAAAAGTTCATTGCCGGTCCTGCAGAGATTGGCGAGAGAGTGTCTGCCTTGCCAGAAGGCTCCTCTAGACTATCTGACTTTCTCTACTCCAAAAAGTCGCGCTCCAAATCGACCCTGGAATCGGAGAAAGATCGCTTGATGGACGGAGATTCTGGCCGAAAGGACTCGGAAAGCAGCACCACGACGCCGAATCGCCTGTCCTTCACCTCCCTGCTCAAATGGGGAAGCAAGACCAGGAGACATTCTGGCCCATCTTCTTTCTTCAACACGTCACGAGAGGAGACGGCCACGGGCAGCCCATTGCACACTAGTGCGCAGTCCAAGGCACTGGCCAAGTTGCAAGGCATTGACACTCCTCAGCAAACACATCGCTGGGTCAATTTGTCGGCAGCCGCGGCTCCAAGGCGAACCAAATCCAGGTTCCGTGAAGATTTGCCAGACTTTCCCATCTCGCCGCCCGACTCGAGAGTACAATCGCCCGAGGCTGATTCACAACCTCTCCCTACGGTTGCTGAATCGCCAATCCATATGGCACATCCCTTGACCCCCCCTCGGTTGAGATACGATGACTCGCGCTCGGCAGAGAAGCTCGCACCCATGACGCACAAAGAGCCAAAACTGGCCATATCCCTGGCATCAATCGACTCGGAAGGGTCATGGCTCTCTGGACGCGTTCTTAGCTCCAAAGTACCGAAAAAAGTGATCGGTCCAGCCAAATTCGACCACCGAGACGCAGCCGATGAGGCCCAGCCACTCTCAAACGCTGAACTAGAAGATCTCGACATAGCGGGCGATGAGTGTCTTTTACCACTCGCCGCTGGTCGGAACCCAGGTGCTACGACTGGCTCCTGGGAGTCAGAACGACCGCCGAGTAGTAGTGATGAAAATCTATCGGTTGCGGATGACTATCTTAAATGGGGCAGTGTCGGTGCGAAGCCACAGGTGGTACGGTATCACCATCACCTCGGAGAGGCGATGCGCAGTCGCCAAGGGCTGTTAAATATCGACTCCGGAGATGACTGAGATGCGCCATGTTCAGCATGTCTGCCCTGTGTGAGTGACAGGTGCGACCGTATACGCACATCCATGGTGGGGATCAGCCGAGCCCGAGCCTCAGCTTCTCACTTCTATCGCCACTGGCCATGGCCCCCGGAGTTCAAGGCTCAGCCTGGATTCTCCACTGTATTGATCTCAAATTGGGAGAAGGATGAAATGTTGGCGCCCTCGCAGACTCACGAGGCTAAGACCTGAATTGTAAGGAAATCGAGCAAGACAAGGAAACCCTCATCTTCTGGATATCACTCACTGAGAACGAACGTTTCAGCGTACGGACAGACGGCGAAAGAGACACGGGACCGGGCTGAAGTTCCAGCCTAGAAGAGTGTCTTGAGTATTCGGCATTCCTATTCCGAATCATGTAGAAGAGTTCTAGCTCCTCCGCGAGCTAAAAGCCTCTAGCTGGAGCGGTTTGCTTGCGTTGCCACACGGAACCTCCTCGATCCCGCCACGAACTCGCCATTTATCATTGACTTGGATAGCATCAGGGCATCTGATGAGATATGTCGTTCGGATTAATCTACGACGCTGAGAAACTTTTATGGACGAATTTGCAACAAAGCCTGAACCCGCGCTTCGACATAATCATCTTTGTAAGCAGGGCTGATATGTCGCAAGAATCTCGCGTGAAATTACTCAAGTTACTTGACATAAAAAGCTCGATTGTTTCCCGAAGGTAAGAAGTTTCGTCAGTCACAAGTCCATGGCACACAAAAGTGGTCATGTTCTGAGCGTCCATGTGGATGGAAGAAGAGGGGGATGCAGTAAGAGCAGAAGGCGGGATTTGTTGTCCTTCGTTACAAAGTTTGCCAAGCGGGGTTCGACCAGTAAGAGGTGCGTGTGCGCGTTTTGCATTTATTCGCGCCCAACAATTTCACAGTGCAGATGTGACGTACTATGCTCCGCATCTACGGCAAATCTACCACCCAAGCGTACGGACGCTTTAGATTCTACGGAGTATTGCGCCAAAGTTTCTCCGCAATAGCAGACGGATGGACTGTGTTGAGCGCTTCATATTTTCAAGGTTTTGGCTGGCTCGTTTCACGTTTCACTACTTCGAGATTCCCCGATACCGCAGACGTGCGTTGCTACGCTCCGCCACGCAAGGACAGCCGTCTCTGAATACTCTGTTGAACACTTCACATCTACCATCAAGAGTTTGGGGGATCGTATACCACTCCAAATTTCTCCGCTATGACAGATGCACGTTACCTATCACGACGGACGTTGAATGAGCTCATTGAGCAACTTGACATATAACACCCAGGCTTGGTGGTTCATTCTACTTACTACTCTGAGATGTCCCGGAACCGCGGATACGTATTGTTGCTGTGCTCCGTCACTTTTGGGCTACCATTTTTTCGATGGACGTCACTCCACCACCACCCAAGCGTATATGGGTGGTTTTACATTCTACGACATACTCCGCATTCCTTGCGGATTTTCCTTGTATCGCCTTCGGTTCTTTATGTACTGTTTTGTACTTTTCAGATACCCTTCTGCTTTTTTATGATTCTCCTCGTTGACATTGCTGGTCAGGTCTTTTGTCCGACGGGTCGCATGTGCTACGGCGCCTCGGCATGTCTTCGGCAAGCGGCTTGTGGATAAGACTGTGCTGGCAAGAGAGGAAACTGTGCTTTACTTGGGCCTGCTTCTTGCGATTCACTTGTCAACATGCTGGGCGTTGCATTAAACGGCGGTCATCGCGGCAGATCAAAACGCGGATCAAAAGCAGCGGCGAGCAATTGGTGTTGCCCTTCTTTTCTTCCTTCTTCATTTCTAGATACCCATTATTCACGATAGACGCCAGGCCACCTGGACGTGGCTTTTTTGTATTATATCTTAGATGAGGACAAAGTCTCAAGGCATGTGCTGGGAGGCCGTCGGGGGATGATTACTGCTGGCGTCCTAGAAGGTTGAAAAATATAAAGATTGCCAGTCCACAGGCAATCTCGGCCAGTAAATCTTTCCTTCACTATCCTTTCTTCTAATTCACTCATCATCTACAGCTCTATCATTCTCAAAAGCTTAAGTAGCTCCGGGTCACGTCCACAATGCCTCATGTGACGACTCCGTAGGTAGTCCGTACAGACTTGGACATGGGAGAGCGGGAGCGGGAGCCGGAGGTGCTGAGCGATCTCTCCAGGGCACATACAGGGCTCCATGATTGAACTTCAATAAAGAATTCAAGTCCTTGATACTTTTGGAACTGACTGTCTACTTGGCGGCTTGTCGCAAATTATTTGAGCAGTAACAAGATTCCTTACGACCAGATTGCTCCATGATTGATCATCGAGAGTTGGAATTGACATGGACTATCCTATTAATGAATGACTTCATAAGATTCTCACAATGTTCAAAAAAGTTCAGCTTCGTTCAAAATCCAGTTTCACTTGAGATGGCAATTAGAGGGAGAGAATATTCTGAGGGCATTACGTGCGGAGTGAAACATTGCCGGCTGGCTCTATCTTATCCTCAAATCACCGCAACCCCATCAATTTCTCGGCATCCTTGAACAAACCACGTAATTAATAGTCGCTGACGAGCTATTCATTTTGATAGTGATTTACCTTGCATTTTTTTCCATTTGCGATCTGAACTGGCGTGCATATGCCGGTGCATTTTTGCAACTTTCGAATGGTGGATGTGTCCAGACATAAAAACGCAATGTGATCCGAACATGGTGCATATGAAGAAGTCCCAGGACGCATTGGATCACCTTGAAAAAATTGCGACAAATGTTTGGAA